>JANHAO010015081.1:0-15007 GCA_026873985.1 Saraca asoca | reverse complement strand
AAGCTTCAACCTCTCCCCATTTCCTCTTCCACTAGGGGTAGGTGGCTGCGGGACTGGCCACTCACCAATATCATCAGAACTCGCCTTTGGCCACTCTTCCAAGCTCCGGCGAGCAATTGATAGTGGCTGCAACGGCGGTAAATAAGACCGTGCCTTGCAATTCTGTTGCGATCTTGGGGTTAATGGAGCAGGAGGGTACCTACGATTTTGCCCATTGACATTACCATCTGGATCTGCAAACTCTTTCTCTTGGCCGTCCGGGCTATGGGAGCCAGAACGAGATGAGGACCAAGAAGCGGACCGCCAAAACATTTTCGGGTAGCCCGAAAGGCAGGGAGCATCTTCCTTACCCACCATACCCACTTCGCAAAATCCCTACTTTGAATGCTACAAAACCCAAAAATTGTACAATTCCTATTTGTTTTTCACTATGATTTCAAAACAAACATTTTGTGTATCAACCGAAACTTCAGAAATCGAACCCATATTAGATCGAGCATGAGTCGCTGACAGTGAAAAACCCAGAAAGGAAACGTGCAAGTAGTAAAATAATCATCACAAGAAGATTGAAATGACCGCCAAATGCTCAGAAAATACGTCACAAGGATATCAGTGAGGAAAGCGTTGTTTGAATCTCAAACCGAAATGTCAAGATGACTCACAAAAATAAATACACAAAAATAGGAACTTTTCAGTTCAATGCAGAGAGAGACGTTTAGGACTTACAACGAGACATGCGAGAAGCAAGCAACGAAGGAGAAGCAGTTTGAGAGCAAGAGAGGTGAAGAAGAAGAGTGGCTAATTGGAAACAGGAGGCATGAAAGCTATGAGCCTACGAAGCAAAATGGTTAAAACTTCAAAAGTAGAAAACAGTATTGAGTCGGAGAGTCCCAATTGTGGTTCTCTGATTTTTCGTTTGGGGAAAAATACACTTCCTTCCATTTTTTCACTTGTTGAAAATACAGTTTGACTGTGTGATGATTTATTCTATTAATCTTTAAAATTTAAGAATTAAATTCTTGAGCTTTAAAAAAGTTATCAATTTTCCTCTTTAAAATTTGGACATAATCAAACCGTTAATTGACTATAATTTTACATCTACACCAAAAACTGTGTCGTATAAATTTCGTTAAAAATCTTATTTATTTTTCTGCAAGGCAAGAAACGCATGAATGTCTTAGTGATTCCTAATTTTCTCCGAACTAAATCATGTAACTCAGAATTGGTGGGGAAATAAAATGTTCAATGCATATTTCGTGCCTTATAGAAGAAATATGACTACCAGGACTAGTTTGATTTGTATATATTTATAAGAATTGTCAATTTTTAAAAATATTTTTATTAGAAAGTTGAATCAAGAGCAAATTGGTTATTGATGGTCAATGTCAAAAAATTAACTGGTTCATTGTGAAAGTTGATTAGTCAATGTTGAAAATTAAATGATCAACAATTGGTAGAGTGTTGATTAACGATAGTGGATAATAATTTGAAATAATGATAGTGAAACACTAATGAAGGGATAGAGAAAATATGACTTGTAAGGAAAGTTTGATTTGTGAAATCATATATTTTCAAGAATTTTAACATTTTTTAGAATATAATTCATTGAAATGTGATTCCTTATAATGTTAAATTACTATGTTTAGTTTAATTAAAATGATTCATAGAAATGTTACAATATTAATTTAGATTAATGTGTATATTTATGTGAATCTTGTCAAAATTTTAAAAATATACTCATTAGAAATTTGGCCAATCATCTAAAAATAAGTTGCCATTAAAAAGTTAAAAGTTGACTAATTAATGATAATAAATATGAAAAATTGACTAGTCAAAGATAGTAGATAGTGATTTAATATGATAATAATGGTGAGATATTAATGCAAAGTTGGACAAAATTATTTTTTAAAGGATTAAACATTTTCAAATATAGAATATAGGATACACACTTCCCTCGTGCTTGAGTTAAAGATATTTTTGAAAATGTATATATATTCTTGCATAAATATTTATTAAAATATTCCCAAAAATGAAAGATTCCTCAAGGCAGATGCCCCTCAACAAAATATGTGAAATACATGTACAAGTTCAAGCTTAAATTATTAGCCAATTAATATGTTCACTCTTATCCAAAATTTATAGAGTAATTTCTAATTTTTGGAAAGTATAATGGCCCTATTTGAAGCGTTTCACAGTTCAAGAGGACATTTGTCACCCACTATAATTTAGTGTGTAAAGTGTTTTTTTTTTTTTTTTCATTTTGGTGACTCGACGACAAGGGGAAGGGCAGCAATGACGGTTAAAATGGGCCAGACAATTAGAGACCTACGAGTCGGCGTAGTCTCTATCTGAACATGGAAAAATTTTCTAATACTACAGTAATCTTGATATCTAAATACAATTACCTATTACATTTCCATAAGTCAAATTTTTTGAAATTATGATAAAGTGAACGTGAAAATTGAGAAGCAAATTTCCTATCTTGTCAAAATATAATAGTGATAATAATAAAATTTTCAATGCAATGGTAACACTTGAAAAATTTTCCCTAACTTACACATTTAGAGTGAGGATTAATTGATATCACCTAACTTACACTATTTTATAATTTTTTTTTTTTTAAGAATGTCATTTCATTCATTCCAACTCTCGGATCACAAGTGATCATAATAATGATATTGTATATCAAATTCTAGAAAAATTAAGTAATAATAAGGATCCAATTAAATAGCTAATTTTTTCTCATGTTTAAAAGGTATAGTTTATATTAATTTCAAAATATATTAACAAAATATCAAATAAAATCATATTAACATAAAATTTACAAATATGATTTATAGTATTAATGTTTTAAATTCAACAGTGAATTACATGAAAAATCATACGACAAACAAGCCCATAAAGCCTAGGCTGACATGGATTTGATAGAATATAAAGAACTAAACATTTTAACTTTAAACTACTTTCTTACCATATTCGATGATGTACAAAAATGTATTTAATATATGCTTATTTTTATTTTTATTATTATTTTTTTCTGCATCCAACTCATACAATACAAAATTAAATGCATTCATCGTCTCTTTCATCTTTTGGTACTAGACTTTAATGAAGTTAATAAGTCAATAGTAATGACTTAATTGATCAAAATTTCTGTGGCATTTGATTCGAAAACTTTAGAGGGTAGATAATAGAATAAAAAAATTAATTTTTTTATTAAGTATTGGATTTAAGTATAAAAAAATTTGTTATCGTTACTTAACTTTCATAAATTTTTTTCATTTAAAATTCTTCCTTCACTTAAGGTATCAAATTCAAAAAATAATCCTCTCTCTCCTTCTTTCTCTTATCTCACAAAGCTCACACTACCATTTATTATAATTAACTATCACCAACCACCATCTTTTGTTATTGATCATCACCTATTATTACATTCTGTCATTGACCATAACTCATTACCACTATTATTATTGACCATCGCCCACCACTTTATTGTTGACTATTATCCACCATCACCTACTGTTACTAATCACCACTCACCATTACCTTTTGCCATTGATTACTACCCATCGCTATTGTCACTATTGACCATTACTCACCACCATCTATCATTATTAACTACTACATGCCACCATTTTTCGTTATTGGCCATCACCCAGTACCATTTTCTATCATTGATCACCACTCATCACCACCACCACCACTATTGACCATTGTCCATTATCATCTTCTGCTGTTGACTACTGCTCACCACATACATTTCACCATTGACCACCACCATCTACCATTATCTATTATCATTAATCACCATCCACCATTATCTATTACTGTTAGTCACTGCCTACTACTACTTATCACCTTTGACCATCGACTACCATTACCTACCATCGTTGACCATCATCCTCTACCACCTTTCACCATTAACCATCATCCACTACTACTTTCTGTCATTGACCATCACGCACCACTACTACCACCATTGACTGCCACCTATCAACACATTTCACTATTGACCACCGCCCATTACAATTTTCTATTGTTGACCACTATCTACCATTACCACCACTATTGACTATTGCTTACCACCATCACTTTTAACTATTGCCTACTACTACCTTCACTCGTTGACCACCACCTATTACCACATTTCACTGTTGATCACCATCGTCCACCACTACATTGGCCACCGCTACTACTACCTACCACCTACCTTCCTTGACCACCAGCCACCATCACTTACTACTGTTAATCATAATCTATTATCATCTATCATTATTGACCATTGTCCACCACACCTACTATCATTGACCACCATTGACTATCATTCAATCAAACAGTAAGAAAAGGAATCATAAATAATATAATTTCATTCTCTTATTAAACCAAATAAATTAAAAAATAACTATTACTATTATCCTTATTCCTTCTTATTTAATTTCATTCTTTTTTCATTTTTATAGGTTAAATCAAACGTCCCCATAGTGTGGACATCTTAGGTAAAAACACTTTCATAAATAAGGCATATGTTCACACCAAGTTGTATGTGACTCTAGCCTAACTCATGCCTTAGAATGAGCCTCTTAATTGTACATGTGTAGAATCATATTCCTCGTGGGAAGATCTAAATAAACAAAAATGATAAATCCATATCTATATGAATGTAGGTCTAGTAAGTCCCAATTGCAAATGTGAGAGTATAGTAATATCGAATGTGGATATAATATTATTTGAAGATATATTCAAGCCATACTTGTTTTATTACAAGTTGAGTAATCGATGACAATGTAAAAATAGATACTTCTACAATGAATTCAAACTCTTAAAAAATTAATTACTTTTACTATTAAATCACTTTAAAATTTATGTTTTCTATTTAACTAATTTACTTTAAGATTTCAAAATATGAAATTTAATAATAAAAATACTCAATTTTATAAAAATTTAAAGTCTCCATAAAATTATGCAAAAAAAATCGAATTTTATGAAAGTTTAAACTCTATAGAATTACGCAAAAAGAAATCTATTATTACTAGTTAGGAGAATAGACTCAAAATGACAGGAAGACCATTTGACCGATTGTGTGGCATTGGAAAACACATGAATTATATGGTCAAGCCTCAGGAAAGAAAACCAATTGCCAAATGCCAAATTTTCTTGTTGATCATGATAACACATTCTCCAGTAGATATGAATATAGTATATTTGTCTACAGTCCAGTGATCCAGATAAAAAAGAATGGCAAAAATAATACAGACAGGGCTACAAGGCTACTGTATTATACATAAATTTATAATACTGCCTTTCTGGAGCTACAAGGCTACTGTATTATACATAAAAGAATGTATTCACATGGTTACTTGTGCCAGAAACCTGCCTGATGAATTAAGAATGACCAACAGTTCCTGCTGCAGCAGAGAGAGGTTGAACTTGAACAGTTGCAAGCGGATTTACTTGATATGAAAATGCAAGCTGCCACAAATCTACCATAGCCCTCTTCACAGCAGTTGTTTGTCTTCTTATAATCCTAAAAAAAATTATTGGCTTTCAGAAATGCATAATTCCTCTACATGACACCATGTATATGTTAAATTCTAGAACTTACTACTCTGGAGGAATGAATGAGATAAAAATTACCTTTTTATGGTAGCTTGTTTCTTCCTGAAAACATAATAGATGAGCAAGACCAAACAACCAAGTATAACTTTCTTACTAGAAATGACAAACTGAGCTCTGCCAAACTTCAAATTGATAGTAGGAAAACACCAGAAACCACATCCTATTCGCTCAGACAATTTCAGAAGCACTCCTTTTGAACTATACTTTTTATCATCTTGATATATGCCTTTCAAGGCTTTGGGTGGTACTTCATATTCACATGTATTTAGTTCCTTCAATGAATAAGCTTCGTCGTTATTTATGGGCAACTGCAAAGAGGAAGTTTGGGACAAGTTGGTAGTTTTAAGGGAATTCATCATGTATAACTGCCTTAGGAGATCCTGCAAAAACAGAGGCATAACATGAGCTATAATTGAATCCCTTTCTTTTATATTCATATACCAGATCAAATATAATCAATTATTATATGATAGTTACATTTTCGGCAAATAACAAGCATTTAATCATATACAAGCAGAATTAGAAAGTGAAAGAGACACACAGATAACTATATGGTGTCAACTTGGACAAAGAAATCAAACATTCAGGATAAAACCTCACAACTGACACCCACTTCCAAGTCTCTGTAATATGGATATTTTCATTAAAAGAGGGATCAAAACAAAAAGGAAATAGAAAAACTATAAACTATTTGTACTCCACATTAGGGTCAGAACTACACCTGAACTATGGTGTATGATAAAATTACACTAACTAAAAATGAAAGCAAATATCATTTTTCCCTGCATCTTTTAAATTTTTTTTCCAACTTCAAGTAAAATGGATTATAAAAGTAGAAGTCATATTCCTCAATGAATTAATAGATAATTAAACACTGACATGGTGAAACACTTGGCAAAGTATTTTATGTTAATAAACATGAGGGTTAAAGAGGGAAGGATCAACATATAAAAGTATTCAACAGAAATACCAATCAAAGGAGAGAACATGCACAAACATCAGCTAGAGTTTAGGAAGTAAGCAAGAGAAGATATCATATCCAAATGTTTATAATAAAAATTTTAATAGATTATACAGAAAATTAATAACTTATGGTTATAGGAGCTTTCAGCTTAGCCAGAGTCACTTCTAATACCATAAAACTTCAACTTTCAGAGTTTGTATACTCTAGATGGATCTGTGGAAATCTTTAATTAACTTGATTTAATTTCCCCTTTTTGTGCGAACACACATGTAGATAAAGAAGGGAGAAAAATCTCCTCAGTTTCAGTGTTCTCAGGCACAAGAGTTAGACATTTTACAGTCGATACAAGATTACTGTGCATATGATGGGATCCATTTCTAGATGCTAACTAGCAAATTGTACATTTGCAATTATTCAAAACCAGAATATATCACCTTTCACATTTCCAGTTTGAATGCCTAATCTCAAAAGCCTTGGCGTAAAGTCATAGTTATCCTGAAAAACATCCTAATTTACCTGTCGTTTATTTTCAGGCAATGATGCTTTCTTTACCCAGGAAATCGCAATATCTACATCATTTAGAACTGTCACAAGAAGTGTGACAGCATAGAACTCAACAACTTCTAAATACTTAGCAACTTCCAGAACAAAGTGCCTATCATATCTACTTCCACACTCTGGATTTTCGTCTGCAATGACAGTACAGTATTGTTCATCCACAAGACTCCATTTACTTATAAACTCCTCAAGAACTTCTTGAATGCCAAAAGGAGAACCTTCTGCAATTTGAAAACATGCACTGACCCAAAAGGAAATAATCAAAACTCATCAGAAGTGTTATGTTAAAATATTACCTGATAGAGGATTATAAACATAGCAAATGTAACAGACAAAAACAGACTGGTGCTAAGCCTACCCAGTAAGAAGAACTTGAACAGGAATAGATGTCACAGACAGGAAATACATTCTGAGTTGATTCACAATTTCTGATGTCCTGAAAGAGTCCACATGTTCGAGATTATTAGTAAATTTCAACAGAAGATTGTATGCATAAGACCAAGAAATGATAGATACTATAAACAGTTTTGAAAACATTGCTCTTTCAGCATGAAGATTCAGTAAAAAAATGCTGTTGAAGGCATAACTTTACAAAAAGCATGCTGCTGTATAACAAACTTCATTTTTCTTTAAAGTTTGCTATATAAACAAAATGTTATCCCCATCAGTAGTAACTTATCTATAAATTGGTTCCTAACCAACAAAAATTTAAGTCAATCATATATAGCGCACATATTTACATACCATCAAGTGCAAAACATGAAACAGTCAATTGAGATGGTTTCACCTAGAAAACACAACCCAAAAGATACAGATAATAACCATGAACATTAGAGAACAACTAGAAGGCATGAGGTCAAACATAATTCGCGTCAAATTTGGACATCAAAATGATGCAACAACACAGTATTCTCATTGTAATACATGTATAAAAGATATGGTATAGCTGAATCCTTGGTCTCAAGATGGTCTAAATATGAAAGTACGGTTTTAATTGAACCCTTGTTGCTTCAGGTTCTAAGAACAATGCGGATTGAACAAGTGCAGTTATGTAATAGTTACCGGCCAAGTTCCTTCAATGACTGGACGAGAACCATACCAATTGATTCCAACATGTCATACACTTGAGCAGCTTCTTCAGATGAAATGCATCTACACTCATCACGTAGACGCTTCAAAATAGAGGAAGCCAATGATTCTGCCTCTTCGTACATGGAACAAACAAGGTAACTGCAACAGCTCATAAAAACATAGGGCACAATTAGGATATTAGAGAAATCCACACACACAAAGGAAAAACAAATAGCTAAGGACTTAGAAAAATCAGAAGCCAAACATCTTAGCTAGGGATGATGTCAATGACGAGATGAGAGCAGACAATACAAAATTTACCTTTCTGAAAGCTCTATCGCTTCCCATGCATTCGCGGCAGCAACTCTGTCGGCAATTTCCATAATCTCTGTCTCAGTTGAAGCCCAGAGTTCAGACGAACACCTCTGAAATTGGTTAATGATACTGAAACAAAACTGGAGAGGAGACTCGGATAAGATTTATAATTTGCCCAACTCAATAAACAAGGGTTGTTTCCTGTATCCAACAAAATAAAATTGGGCAGTCGTACCGTAGAATTCTCCAGTATAAAGTATTGCTAACTTTCCCAAAATTTGCTTAAAATTACCTTGAGAATACTAATATTTAGTGAAAACAGTCCAAAAATGTTGGATTTCTTTTAAGGGTTATCTTAAGGTGCACTCTAAAAAAATTATTTCGGTATATATTTTTGTAAATTACTAACAATGGTAACTTTTCATAAAAATAAAAAAAAATAAAAAAAATTTATGTAATTTTGATAGATAAAATTATGATTTTTTATGTATTTATTGCATGCAAAATCTATAAATATGTGTAATTTTTTATAAAAAAAATACTAGATTTTATATAAAAAATCTAAAGTTTTATAACTTTTAGTTGGTTGCGAATCTCTTTCTTTGGTATGCAAAGGAGCAAAGTATGATTGCAAATAATCCAACGAAGATAAGAGATTAAGCCCATGAATAATCCCAGGAATAAGTTAAGGAGTTGGTAAGGACTCAGTCCATAGTCCTTCAAGTAATGCAATGCAAACCATATTGCTTTAGAAAACGGACAAAACAAAAACAAATAATAGACCTTATTGATGTCTGCTAGAAGAGTAGAAAAAGCAATCCACCAAAATAATACACACCATTTCAGATTGGTTGAGAGAAAAGGTGCCATTTGTTGAATCTCCCTCCTTCTCCAAGAAGCTTCAACTGACCTCAAGCATATTTAGAAATAAAACATTTAGCAAGAAGAGAACGAGATTGACTAACCATTCTCCAAAGCTGTTTAGTTAATAAGGATCCATTGAACAAATTCATTTTGAGAAATCCTAAACCACTTTAATTTCTTGGAATACATAACTGCTTCTGGTCTATAAGATGGATTTTAGATTTGGAATTAGTATCCCCCACCAAAACTTATTAATTCTTATATCCAACTGATGAGTATACTTAGCAGTAAACAAAGTTGTAGCGATCTGGTATATAGGTCTAGTTGATAAGACAGGGGAGTATAACAACATGTTTGGGATAATAAGGAAGCCTTCCAGCCATGGAGGTTTTTTATGACCTTGTCCTCAGTTTATTGAAAGAATTGAGCTCTTCAACTTCTATTAAAATGAATGGGAGACCTTATGTACTTACCAAGGATACCAATTTGACACCAAAACTGCCTGCTATAAACCTTTTAATATTCCTTGGAGTGTTAGGATTGAAAAAAAGTTTAAATTTCTATCTATTAATCTGTTACCCCCAGAGAGAAGTGTATAGAGTTCTTTGAACTTATTCACATTCTTTAGGAGTAGCTCTAAAGAATAAGAAAAGATCATCTACGCACAAAAGATAAGAGATAAGAGGTAACATTCTAGAAAGATTAATTCCATGAATTAGCTATTGTCTGTCTTCCTTTATAAGTAAAGAAGATAAAGCATTAGAGCACAATATAAGAAGATAGGGAGATAAAGGATCCCTTTAACGAAGTCGTCTCCTTGGAAATATAACTGGAGATCTTTCTCCATTAATGATCACTTGATAAGTAATAGTAGACACACATCATCTATTAAATCTAATGTCTGGGGAATTCCATGACAGTAAAAACATATTTCAAAAATTCTCATGAAAGGTTGTCATATGCCTTGTGAATGTCAGCCTCAAGAGCTCCCTAGAAAGTTCTTTCACCCTTAGACCTTCTCATAGTATGAATTAATTTAGTAGCAAGTAAAATATTGTTTGTAATGTTTCAACCTTTGCTACACTTTATATATTTAACAGACAATAAAGGAAGTAGTTGTATGAAAAGATGTAAGGGAAGTTGGATCTTATCGTATAAAAGAAATAATCTAATTTAAAATGATTTTGGATCTTCTTTTAAATATCTTAAAGGGTTTAAACAAAAAAATGCAAGTAAACATTTCCTTCAGGTAACCCATTCTGTCAACTAGCCCAAATCTCGATGAAAATGTGTATGTCATGGTTTTGCAATATGCCAACTCACTCAAATCATTGTGTTCGGGCTTGTTTGTCCAATTATAGAAGAATTGGCCCTAATAATTTTTTTTTTAAGTGCAACATTTGCAAACTTCATTGTAGCTTATTGGGAAAAATGCAAAATGTCCCTTGTTGGATTGTGCCTTCACAATTTTGAAAACTTACAATTAAAACTTTGGGCTATATAAAATCTTAAAATTAATACCCATTATTCATTTAATTAATCATTTTATATAATTATCTGAGTTTTTCATGAATATTTAAATAAGTATCATAATAAAATCGGATGTTGGTTTATCACATCAATTTTTATAAATAATTTCTATACATATAAGTAATGAAAATTGAATTAAATATATAAAATTTTAATCAAAAATATGAAAATAAGTTCAAAATTATGTATGAAAAAAATGATATATATGTTAAATCAATATATAATAATAACATAATTTATGTTTAAATAGTTCATGATTAAATAAAATAGTCAATTAAGTGGATAATGAGTATTAATTCCTAAATTTTGCATAACTCAAGGCTTTAATTTCAAATTTTCAAAGTTATGGAGACAAAATTCAACAAGCTCAAAGTTGGAAGTGGTCTACCATATCTATCGACTTGGTCTCAAATTGTGGAACATCTATATTGGCAAACATGCATACATTGAAAGCCAAGGTGAATTTTAGGTTAGATATATTACTTGTGGCACTCCTCTATAAATGCTTTGCACATTGTCAATGGTAGCTTCTTCAAAGAACATGTTTTATGGCATTTCTCATGACCTTGTTATTGTCAGTGATTATAGGCATTGGTTGTTTCCCATCTATGACTTCAAGCAGTGTCAACAAGACCCACTTACAAGTTTCCTTGGTCTAATTGGCTATGATGGTGCAACCAAATACGATTATGTTCCTATGGTGATTAAATCCAAAAAATATTACAAGCAATATGTCATATTTTTTCCTCTTGTACGTCGTGTTAAATGTGAATACATCACTGAAGCATTTGTAGTCAACTTTATTGACACCATCAGTCCAAAACAAGTTCTCCAACTATCTTTCCACATTAATTGTATACTTCATGAAGAACATGGGCCCACTATCATTTTTTCTTCTAAAGTAGTCTAAGGCAGTCATTAAGTCACCATCCTTACATTTTGATTGTCGCTCACGATGGCTATGATTGTACATATTCACCTTTGTGAAAACTGGCATATCATAACTACCATATTGGCCCACAATCATGCCATATATTTGATCCCATTAAGACCATAAACATGTATGACACCAACTTGTGCACTGTCAACTTTGGTCAACCTCCTTTGACATCTATGCAATGGTGTGTGTTTAAAGTCCAAGGGTTAAATGGTTGTGCTCATTATGAAATTGATATACCACTCATTTTCTATTCGAATAATATTATGGGTTAGTATAGTCAATCAATTTATTATATGTTAGGTTGCCAAATGTCAGATAATATTATTTGTTTGCTAGCCCAAATATGTAATCATATTTGTTATTGGGTTTTAGTGTGATACTTAGACTATCTATGGATCTATTGTTATGTAGGCTTTGTTTGTTAGGTTACTACAAGCCTAATTTGTTTCTACAAGGAGAAGCCCTTACTTTCACTCATTGAGATTAAAGACTCTAACCTAATGATGGTATCTAGGGTAGAGAGGAGTTCAACTTTTCTTTCTTTTTTCTTCTTTCTTCTTTTTGATAGATAATCATTGATAGAGACCATGTATAATAGTTATGAATATGAGATTATCACCAAGTATATATTCAATTACTAAATTTATTATTTTACACATATACATGTTATAGGATGTGATTAGATCAATTATTTGTTTGCTACAATTATTTTTAACATTTTTCATTACCTTTATTCCTTCAAACTATTATAGTAACTTTGAATCAAGTTCAAGTCAATGACAACATGTGCAATCTCTTGTGTTCTGGTTGGTTGATATACCTTGGATCCCTTTTCCCTTCACTTGTATAGATCATCCATTCTTACTCCAAGACCATTCATACGAGCATACTTCCTAGAGAATTTCATGGTAACCGCAAATGTTTTAAATTCTTTGGCCATTATGTTATCCCTCAACATTTGCAAATATATCTCATTATCTTTTTTATCACATCCACAATCGTACTGTTTGCCCTGGCAATCATCACTTTCATCACCGTCCACTTTAAGACCTCTTAAATGTTCTTCCGTTGCCAAACAACTTGTTAAAAACACCCTGTACCATTACACCTAAAAAGTGGACAATTTGTTACAACTAGAGACCTTAAATTGTCACTTGTTAGTTGCAAAAATGTCAGTTTACAAAGTATCTTAATAACTATTAGTGATAAATTGGACATTTGTATGGTAAAAGAATAAACAAAAGATGAAGCAGAACATAAACAAACCTCCGAGCCATAATAATAAAAATACAATCTTTTTTCCGATCGATTCTTTATTATTAGATAGATGGGTAGAAAGATTTACCTATACTAATTTAATTAATAAATTCAAATGTTGTGAAAAATTAATGAATGCAATTAAATAAATTAGGTTGACACATATCATGATCCAACTTACTCTTGATCATGATCAATGTGAAGACATCAAATTAGTATCTCCATAAGCTATTACGTTTACTTACTGCTTTGTAATTCTGATAATGCATTCTTAATTATAAGTTTCACCTAGTTACCCATATATTATTTCACCACTTATTCAATTTATTGACTCTTTTAATGATACCCACTAAACTAAAAGTTATTATGTAGTCATTTATATCACTATTATTTTAAAATATGTGCTTACATCCCTTTAACTATTTTATTTTAGTATCACTTAATCACAAACAAATTTTTCACTCCATTTTTTCTATGTATGGCCTAAACTAGGGGGAATTATTTTGCCCCATTTTTTTTTGAATTCCTTATTTAATTTCCTCATTTACTTTATTAACTTAGATTCTCTTAAGAATTAATTTAAGTATTAGCCATTTGAACTAATACTAATATTAGTATTTGCATCTAAATCAAATGAACTATCTCACACACAAGTTAATATAACATGATATATTTATATATATATATATATATATATTTATACTCATTAAAATAAGGTTCCATAACTAAACCCATTAGCTACATTCACTTATAAGTCAAATGGTCTCTCTAACATTTTCTTAGTGGCCTATCATCATTTAGTATATTCACATTACCTAAGGCATTTTTAATCTAGTTGGACTTTACAAAAGACCTTAACTCTAAGCCTAATTTATAAAATAAGTCCTAAGGCCCCCTTTTTTAACTTACAGACTAGCTATACTTATATTTTTTTTTCTTCTTATCCTATCATTAGCCTGTTCCATGACATATACACACACATTTTTTTTATTAGTGCTACTAGCTTATGGGATGTGATATTGGTAAAGGTGTTAAAATGGATTAGGTTTAATGGATTAGCGTGGAATAGGTATAATTTTATCTGGTTTGAGATTGGTTACAAAAAACGATACTAGTGGCTCAACTTAGTATGAAACTGACTCAAAATAACGTAACTTAACAAGCTTCTGAGACTGGTAAGTGAAAACTTATTAACTTAGTTCTATTCAAATAATAGGTTAACTTGTTAATTTGGTAATATATAATAAAAAATATAAAATTAATTAATTAATGTGTGTATGCATATTAAAATTATAATTTTAATATATATTAAATAAGTTTAATGTTTATTGAATATATGTATTTAATATTGTCAACATATATTATATAAATTTATTAAAATAAATAATTATATTTAATTTTAATAAAATTAAAAGAAAATTCAATAAATAAAATTGATTAAAAAATTATTATTATAAAATTTAAAAATTAGTATAATATTATATAAATTATAATTAGTTAATTATTATAAAATTATCACTAGTTGTTGCACTACAAATTTGCAACAGCCAATGCAAATAACGACTAGTGGGTATGGATTGCACTTTAGCACAAGCATAATACTACAACATACTAGTCACTAGCCATTACTAGTGGATAGTACAATTGCTTTTTTTTCCTTTTTTTTTTTAATATTTTTCACACTCTATAAATACCCACTTCAATCAAACCAGATTCACACAACAAATTTTCATTCTTTTTCTCTTCATTCTTTAATCTCTCATATTTTCTAGAATTTCTACTATATTTTCATTTTTATACAAGGGATTAATGATAACTCTATGAAAATAGAGTTATCTTAATGTTCCTAGACTTAACTTATTGAAGTATAAGAGTGATTCTTTGTAAATAAG
>JANHAO010015080.1:0-15003 GCA_026873985.1 Saraca asoca | reverse complement strand
AAGATTTAATTGTAAAAATAATATATAAGAATAAAATTATAAATTGAAATAAATTATACAAACTAAAAATTTAATTTAATTTGTAATTCAACTATAATAAGTATCTACAGTCGATTTAATAAATGAAGATAAATTATTAATTTTTATAGATATTAATACCTTATAAATTAAAAAATTAAAATTTTAATATTTATAAATTTTATAAAATTTATAAATAAATAGTAAAATTGATAATTAGTTTTTATTAGTGGATAAGAATAAAGAAGGCATAAGAATTTTTGTGCGACAGCAACTGGGAATAGCCTACACCCACGTTCATTTTCTAGCTCTCTCGATAACTCCGCCTCACAAACAAGTAAGGGCCACATTTAGAAAACTCATTTATTTCATTGATTGCTCAAAGAGTCATACGATTAGACTGTGTCACTTAATTGTATCTCAGACGAGTCAAATCCGTGTCTCACATGTACAAAAATTTGCTTTTACATCCTAATAAGTGTTATTGATTCTTAGAAATTGATTTTTTGAATTTTTTCTAAGGGACTGAAAAAATTAATCAATTTGTTATTTGTATAATCATTTGATAGAAATATCAGAGAGAAGTTATAAATATTTATAGCTAACGTGTTAGATTTATAACCGCTATTAATGTGAGTCTTGGTACTTTATTTTTTTTTTATCAAACTGAATGCATAGTAGTTTGAAAAAGGGCTAACGTCACTAATAATAGCTATTATTACAGAATCTATCAACGACCTCCCTGAATAAAAGATAAATTTACATACACACTTGTATATATACATATATGTATGTATACATATGTGATGGTATTTTTATAAATATGAAAAAAATTTAACATTAATTTCTGTTAAATAATCGATATCTAAACTTAATATCATGTTTAATATTGATTTTAGTTAAATAATTAGCTAATTTTTGAAATTATTTAATTTATATAATTTAAATTTAAATCATCTTTAAAATTTATGATTCCTCAATTGTCAAAATTTTTTATTAATTTATCAATTAAATTCTTATTTGATTATATTTCAAAGAACTTTATTATAATATATATATATATAGTCAAATAAGTTTTTTTATTAATTTATCAATTAAATTCTTAATCAAATTACTTGCATATAGCTAATTTACTGATATGATAATATTATAATTAATTTTTTCATTTTTCAAGATTATAAAATTATAAAATTATTTAATGATTATTAATTTCATCCATTTTATCAAGATTATAGAATAGTCAAAATAAATTTGACGTATTTATATTCTGATATACAAAGAGACATAAATTAAATGTTGATTTTTTTAAAAATTGACGTAAATGGACAAAATAATTTAAAAACACAAGTATATAAAGGATATTAGATTAAACGTTAGTTTTGTATTAGGAATTGATATAGATATATGATATTACATATCAATTCCAATATATTAATTGACTTGTAAAGTCCTTACGCATTATAAAAGGCTAGTGCGTCGTCTGACTCTCATTTTGCTCTAGTTATATCTGAATGTTTATTTATTTTTTCTTTTTTCTTTCTTTTTTATTGTTTAGTTTCATTCTGCTCTACCTTACTTTGAAGGTTTATAATTTTCCCCCTTTTTCTTTCTCTTTTGTTGCTTAGTTTGTATATAGGGAATGATTAACTTCTTTTTACTTTTTCTCTTTCAACAAGGCATATGAATCCTATAAACAATGATGTGTGTACTTGATGTATGTATTATTTTGTAGACTGTCTTTGATGTGAGTGTTGTCTTGTAAATAGCTTATTTGTTGCATGCAATCCCGGTGGCTATCAACAAAAATATTTACACACACACACACACACACATTTCTTAGTTTATGTAGAATGAATTGTTAGCAACATTGTTCTTCTATCTACTTTCAATACTCTTTTTGATGATTATGTAAGTGTAACTTGCAACATGTTTCTTTATTTTATTAACAAAATAAAAATGATGTTAGTTTTCTAACTTAAACTGGCGTCTTTAATACAATCCAAAGAATTGTAGGTAATAGTAGGTTTCTATAAAAATATATACAATAGGTTTCTATATATATATTTTTTAAAAAATTAATAGAAATGACATCACTTTTTTTAACTGAAACTGATGTCTTTAATAGAAGCTAAAGAATTGTAGCTAACAATAGATTTATATAAAAATGTAACTTACAACAGATTTTAATATTTTTTAAAAAATAAATAGAAATGACGTTAATTTTTTAACATAAACAGACGTCTTTAAAATAATCCAAAGAAAATTTTGAAATAATTAAATATTATTTAATGTGTAAAATAATTCAATTATTAAAATATTATTTTAAATATTTAAATATTATTTAATTAATTTTTTTAGAAAATAATTAGTTTTGGATGAATTATTTGTGAAAATTTAATAATATATTATCCAAAAAATAAAATGAAAAAAATTAATTAAAAAAATAACTCAAATTATCTCATATATACGATAAAAATTAACACGTTACTTGTCATAAAAAACTGATGCATAAATAAAATGAAAAAATAATTAAAAAATTAATGTGGAAATAATATGAAGCGATGATGATTATTTTGTAAATACAATAAAAATTAATACGTTAGTTTTCATAAAAAAAAAATCAACGTCTTAAATCTATATATTGATTTATTATAAAAATTGACATAGATGTATAAGAATAGATATTGGTTTCGTATTAATAACTGGCGTTTAAAATTTAGGCTTCTTCACGAATACGCCAGGTTTTTGCCCTACTTTTGTTTACTTTCTCCTGTCTGAAATATTTGTAAAACCATTCTCAAACCTTCGTTATATTTTTCTTTGCTATCTTCAATTGTCTTTGCTATTTTCGATCATCATATTTCAAAATCATTGCTAATCGAGATAAAGAACTTCGTTCTTTTTACACTGTATTTGTTTCTTCTTTGTTAAGTTATATCAATATTTTTTATATTTTTTTGGCTTTATACTTTGTTGATAGTTTATATTTTAGGGTTTAACTTTTTTTTTCTCTTTTGTTTCTTAGTTTGTTTTTGAAAATGATTTTGGATAGGGTTTAGTTCCTTGCTAACTTTGATTATTTTGTCATGCATGTCCTATTTAGTATCACTTGACAGAATGCTTAATAATACATCTAAGATTTTCCCTGTAATCCATGTAATAAAAACTGAACCTTGGAACACAATCATTTTCCATTGAAAATCATCGAATGTAGAACATATTGATATAGTGAAAGTGCCATCCTACCATTAATGAAAACATTACTGTAATTACTTCTAAATTCTTGAAGCATTTCCATGCATTCTACAACATTGGGTCAAAACTAAAGTATTAGAACCAATATTAAAGAACTTAACATTATCACTCTATATACGACTCTAATATTTGGAACTAACTTAAATAATCTGAACAACCTATAAGCATCGATAATATGAAAGAGCTTGCTAACTTACCCCTCATGAATTTTGAATAGGATTCAGTCAAAACTAAAATATTAGAACCAATATTAAGGAACTAACACTATCACTCTACGTACAACTCTAAAACTTGGAAGTAACTTAAATAACATGAGTAACCTATCACCATCAATAATATGAAAGAGCTTGCTAATCTACCCCTCGTGAATTTTGAACAAGATTCATAAATTCCATTTTCTGAGGAAATAAATCATTGTAGAGGTTTGATACCCTTTGGTTATAGTTTTATAGATGGGTGGAGAAGTCAATTAAATTTATATGTAAACATGTAAACATCTCGTTATTAGAAAATTAAGTAACTAAACTCATTGGTCTTTGTTAATTAGAAAAGATATCATAGTTTAAATAGATTTTAAATGATTTTTTTTAGTTGAATTTCATCCATGCTTACAATATTAGTTGATGATTGCCACAAAAGATCATTTTAAAAGATGCCAATTGATTTACCATAAAGATAGTGGTTCAGAATCATACTTGAAGAAGATACTTCTGAAATACTAAAACTTTTTTGAAATTAATCCCATATATTAATGCTAATAAATCATAATATTATGTTAGAAACTATTACTTATTTTATTTTTTAATACTAATTGTGAGTCCTATCATAAATAATTTTTGTGAGGTTAACTTCTCTTTCTTTCTTTTTTTTCCTTTTAAATAGTCTTATAGATCCTTCTTAGCATATTGATAAGAGTATGAGAAGTGTTACCCTTATGAAGGAAATGATCCTTATCCATAGTAAAGGAAAATAGATGAAAGTTGACTTCAATGCTATTGACAGTCGATTTTTGTAATTAGTCAACTAAAGTTTCTGAACTCCAAACTATTGTAAAAGATGAGAAAATGTAGGAAAACAACAAGAGAAAGAAGAAAGATAAATAGAGTAATCACACAAGTTTTTAACATGGTTCAGCTAAAGCCAGTTTGGCCCTTACGTCCACAGTAGTTGTATTTTGCTTTTGTCTGATTGCTCTACTATTCAGACTAGCAGAACAGGAATAAAAATATTCTCTCAATATTTTGACAGAATTTTGATATGTATTTCACTCTCTCTTTATAATGATCTACTCCCCTCCTATTTATAGAAGCTGGAAAGATTATAAGTGTAATTTAACAAATTGTAAAACTATCATTACCCACACTGTGGGCAATAAATATTAGGCGTTAGGCAACAAATGCTTGACAAATCATTGTTAATTTTTTGGGGTTGATTTGCTAACTGGAAGTGTTTCAGACTGCTGACTAGACTTCTGGCATTTTGTAACTATGCCTGGGGTGGTTTGTTAGTGACCTGGGATTGCTGAATGATTCAAGCTCGCACTTGGGTGATATGCTGGCTTGGCTTCTGCGGCCTTGCTCTAGAATGGACTAGCCCCTATTGCCTTGAGCTTGTCCGTTAGGCCTTTACTGGCTCATTTCACTTAGTCCCGAAAAATACCCATAATATTAGCCCCCCAACTCTCAGTTTGCTATGCAAGTTAAGTTAGGAGTTACTTCTTGTCGACAAACTCCTTATTTGGGGTCCATAGCATGGTCAAAATATTCTTCTATGGTGTGTCACATTGTTAGTCTTTGTTGATAGTTTGCAGAGTGTTGTCACTTTGAGCTTTAGCCTTTCATTTCATTTGCATCAAGCTATACCTTCGATTGTTCATGCTTTACAGTTGTTGGCATGCCAACCTTGTTTTCTTTAGGTCTGTCTAATCAAGAATAGTTGGATATGCTCTGGATTCTTTGGTGAAACTAGGCTGGTCTATATAAAGGGTGAGAAGCCCTACTTCTTTTTCCACAAAATGATTTGACGAGTGCTTAAGCCCCCCATGTTTCTGATGGCCTGAATCTTTGGTGAAATTCTACAAGATGTGTATGGCATGTCAAGATAGTCCCTCTTTGAAGATCCTGAGAAGTTTTGTTATGGTAGGCTTCCATGGACATTTCCTCTTTGAGGATCCAAGAAAGTTTTGTTACATTTCTCCATTCCCTTTCCATTTGGCATGCTAGACAATGCAACTCCTTCCTTTTGCTCTTTGGTTTTCTTGCATGGCGAGCCAATCCGATCGGTTATTCAGCCTTCTTACTCGATTGAGTAAACTGTTTGGCTTTCTGAGTACCTTGCAGGTACCGAAGTAAGAGAATAAGCTGTTAACTCAAGAGGAGGATGAGGAAGAGTTGGAGCAGTTTGGCTTGTTTACTGCTTGTACGATCTAGTCCTTGAGGGTAGTTCTTCTTGTGTATTATGGGTATAGGCTTGTTGGGGCTCACCTCTTCCTCAGCCGATTGTAGGCTAGCTTTAATTTATACCTTTGAATCTTCATGCAAATTCACCTCATTGAAAGAGGTTCTTAATGAAACTTTTGGTTTTGTTGCTTTTCCAAGTGTTATGTTGAATTCTTCATTTATCACAAAAGATAGCGTGGGAGCTCTTTACGAATAGATTTCTATAGCTAAACAGATGCTGAGTTAAATAACCAATCAACTATATTAATTCATCTTAATAAGTTTGAACATTAGAATATCTCAGTTGGCAATGTACTTCCAAGTCGCATGAGAACTACGAATAATGGATCTAAAAAGGATTATGCCTTATAAGGTTGAGTGACAAGGTAGGTTGTATAAGAGTTGTACTTTAGCTAGCATAGGATTAGATGGCCAATGAACAATTAGGTACACCCGAGTTGCCATTTTGTGGGCAGTGGGTGGTTAAGTGCACTTGAGCTGAGGTGAGGTTGCGTGCTTGGTGAGCAATTAGGTGCGCTCAGGTTGAGGCATATGCTCAATGGGAAATTAGGTGCACCTAAGCTGAGGTAAGGTCACGTGCGCGATGGGCGATTAGATGTGCCTAGGCTGACATGGGTGCTTAGTGGGCGATTAGGTACACCCGAGCTGAGACAAGAACTAGGTCACGTGAGAGCTGTGCCTTTAAATGAGTTGATCCCAAGACAAGTGCTTAGTGAGCAATTAGATGCATCTGAGCTGAGACAAGAAGTAGGTCGCATGAGAGCTATGCCTTTAAATGAGTTGATTTGAGGACGTGTGCTCAATGGGCAATTAGGTATGCCTAAGCTGAGATGAGAAGTAGGTTGTATGAGAGCTATGCCTTTAAATGAGTTAATTCTGAGACGGGTGCTCAATGGGCAATTAGGTGCACTCGAGCTGAGACGAGAAGTAAGTCATATGAGAGCTACGCCTTTAAATGACTTGATCCCAAGATGGGTGCTCAGTGGGTGATTAGGTGTGCCTGAGTCAAGGTGAGGTCGCATGCTCAATGAGTGATTAGGTACACCCAAACTAAGGTAGGTGCTCAGTGGGCAATTAGGTGCACCCGAGTTGAAGGGAGAAGTAGGTCGTATAAGAGTTGTGCCTTTAAATGAGTTGATCCCAAGTCAGGTGCTCAGTGATGGATTAGGTGTGCCCGAGCTGAGACGAGAAGTAGGTCACATGAGAGCTGGGCCTTTAAATGAGTTAATCCTAAGATAGGTGCTCAGTGGCGGATTAGGTATGTCTGAGCTAAGACAAGAAGTAGGTCACATGAAAGTTATGATTTTCAATGAGTTGATCCCTAGACAGGTGCTTAGTGGACAATTAAGTGCGTTTGAGCTAAGATGCGAAGTAGGTTGCATGAGAGCTACACCTTTAAATGAGTTGATCCCAAGATGGGTGCTCAGTGGTGAATTAGGTGCATCTGAGCTAAGACAAGAAGTAGGTCACATGAGAGCTATGCCTTTAAATGAGTTAATCCTTGGACAGGTGCTCAGTGGATGATTAGGTGCACCCAAACTAAGGCAAAGTTGTGTGCTCAATGGGCAATTAGGTGTGCCCAGGCCAAGACGAGTGCTCAGTAGGCGATTAGGTGCATCCAAGCTGAGACAAGAAGTAGGTCGCATGAGAGCTGTGCTTTTAAATGAGTTAATTCTGATACGGGCACTCAGTGGGCGATTAGGTGTACTCGAGTTAAGATGAGAAGTAAGTCACATGAGAGCTACGCCTTTAAATGAGTTGATCACAGTGTAACCAGAGTTATAGTTTGTTGTTTGTGATCTACGATCTGGCAGGTTGTTTGGCATGCTTCTTATTTTATCTGTGACCCTTTGGTTTTTGTGAGCAGTGCAATGATTATTGTTTCTAGTGAACATTCTGCCAGGCTAGCAAGGATTCAATGTTGGCATATGTTGAGCCGTCATATCGTGGGTATTAGAAGGGCTCATGGAATCCGACAGTCAGAAAGTGCATTATATAAACTGGGAAAATTGTTTTTCCCCTTTTAGTAGTCATTTGAAATTTGAAACCTAGAAAGTTCTTTGTTCTTATCCTTTTTGCCAGGTTTACAATCATCCATTGCTATCTACTGCATTTATCATCGCTCCAACTTATCAAGCTTGCAGTTTAAGTCTCGACCGCTAGAGACTAGCTCTATTCACATTTCAGACTTCCTCATTTGATTAGCATGACAAGTTTTCTCTCCCTAGCTTATGGTTTTTGGATTTCTATTTTGAGGTTCTTGTGATCTTGCTTGTTTATTGTTGACAAACATTGGGATGCTGGTTGAGTTTTTGTGTATTTTCTTTTGTTGTGTCTGGCTTCTTTGGTTAGCCAGTTGGTAGATGCTAGGGTTTCTAGTTACTGTCTAAGTCTCTAATTAGCTTCTTAGGCTTTAGTGGCCTAATGGCTGAGTCCCCCATGTATCTAGAGTTTGGGTCTTGGTGACTTAAGGTGTGTACGATTTAGCCACCTAGGAAGGTTTCTGTTAGAGTAGATTTTAGCATTAGGGAGGGTTTTCTTTCAATGACTTGATTATATGTTTTTTCTCTATTTTGTAGATGTCTCCACCTCGTAGATGCTGTCATTATCTAATAGGGAGTGAAGATTTCGAATCTGAAGGGAGTGAGGAGGCCTTCCATGTTATACGAGAGGTGACATCCCGTAATGGTAAGGTCATAGAGGAATTCATAGCTCACTCTGAATCAGAGGGGTCTATAGCTTGCTCCCCCTTCACACACCACCTTTCGAGTGTCAAGCTCATCAAGCTCAAAAGGATAGCACAAGTATACTATTTTCCTAAAGGTTTCCGTGTTCTAGCACCCTCTCATAGCGACCATGTTGCTCTCCCTCCTTCAAAGTTCATAGTGATTAGCATCCATCATCTTGGTGCCAGATTTAGGTTCCAAGTTCCCCCTTTTATAATTGACTTTTTGAACGAGCTAAAACTCTTCCCCTTCTAACTAAGTCCAATTTGTATTCTAGTCTAACTTCTCTAGCACTGGTATACCTGAGAAATGGCTTTCCACCTCCTTTAGCTAAAGTCCTTTGCCATCTTTATAGAATTAAAAGCATTGGACAATGAGAAGGGATTTACTACCTCTCGGTTCATCAATTTAAAAAAAAGAAAATTTTACCCAAGGGGACGCCAAGGGGAAATCCAACGTAGGGCATTACAAGACCCATTTGTTTTATGTTTCTTGCCTATCCTTGCATCGTCTTCAAAATTTTGCATTTGTTTTGAGTCCTAGTAAGTGAGCTAGGAGGATGCAAGTTAGCTTTATTGTTTATTTTACTTTGTCTTAAATCTGAATCTTTGCTATGTTTTGCAGGTGGAACTAGAAAAGAGAGATTGGGACTAAGGGCAGAGGAGATTAAAGTACTTGACCATTTTATTGCTTTGGAGGACTTTTGGAACGATCTAAAATTTGATGAGGAGCTTCTACGGGCACACGAGCTCTTTCTTGCCTTTGGTACTGAGCTTCTTGATAGCACACAAGATATTAGAGCTCGTAGAGTTAAGAAGGTTGCTCCAGTCAACTTTAACGAGCAAAGCATGGTGAGGCTTGATCTTCTCGAAGCTTGACCCCAGACTCTCCCAAGTTGAGGCCTGCTAATACCCTGGCCCCTGCTGATGTTAGCTGTGAAGATATTCAATTGTCTTGGCAGAGACTTCTTGGGTGATGGTCTCCATCCCACAATCGGAAGTAACTAAGACTGTACATGGGCCAATGAGGTCTCCTGCCAGAGGGCTCGAGTCTCTGAACGAACCTCCTCCCAAAAGGCAAAGAATCGACAAAGGGAAGGAGATTGATGATGCTTCAAAAGAGGAGTCTGAGGATATGCCAGGAGAAGATCTTGATGGTCTAAGTCCCATGACAAGGGGATGTTACTATTTCCTTCATGAGAATATAGGCCAGGTCTTGGATAATCATACAAAATCTCTGGAGTTCAAAGACGTGTGTTGGCTCAGTTTGATTGGCGTGATGATCCATCACTGCATGCTGGTAAGTATAACTCCCTTTTTCAACTTTTTACCCTCTTTGATGGAGCTATTGAATTATTTCTGGTCTTGTCAGGGCACATTTGGAAGGGGTCAAGCTAAGAGATGAGTTTATCTTCTTGGAGGAGGAGCGGAACAATCTTGAAAAGGACTTGGCTGATGCTATTGCAAAGTCATTAGAGCTAAGGAAGAAGTTGCAAGCTTGCGAGACCTAGCTGTGAGCTATTGAGGTAGCCAAGAAAAAGGCCGAAGATGTTTTAACTCGCAAGATCTCCATATTGATCTTGAAGCTCCATGAAGCTATCGATGAGCTGAAGCAAGTACAAGACGAGTTATAGGCTGCAGCAAGACAGATAGAGATTGTTGAGAAGAAGGAGAAAGCAGCTAAGCGTAGGGCTGAATGAGCTGAAGAAGAGGTTGGTCATGTCAAGGAGGAGGCTGCTCAAGCTAAGGAGGATGTTGCCACAACTAAGAAGGATGCTGCTATTTTGGTTACATAAGCTGAGGATGCAGCGATTTCCCAGATAGTTGATAATTTCTTGTTTACTCTGTGAAGGCAGCACCCGGAGATGGACTTCACCTTTTTTGGTGGGGATGTTGAAGTGACCATCCAGCACTTTATGAGGCATGTGAAGGCAATTCCGGCCCCAGGTGTAGAAGTTAGTGGTGGAGGTCCTCCTGCTCAGGGTGACGTCACAGCTGAAGATAGCTCACAGATCGAAGGAAGAGCTATTAAGGCATCCGAGGAGTAGATGGTAGAAGACTTGCTTAACCTTGTGACCCCTTAGGATTCATCCAGACCCCCAACCACATCATAGATTGCCTCACTATGGCCTATCTTTAAATTTTGTTATTTTTGTTTTTGAATATTATGTACTCGGGCTGAATTGCTTATTTGCAGCAAAGAAAATTCTTAACACTCTTCCTTGAAATGCATGTTTGGCTTTGTTGTGACTGATTAACTTCTTGGGATCCCTATAGGTTATAATACTTGAATGTTCTATCAACTAAATGCAGTTTTTCTATTTGAGTGCTAGATTACTAAGTGGTAGCTTTATAGATCCCAAGATAGTTGGTTGGGTTAGTAACTTGAATGAGCCCAAATGGGTTCTGGTTGAACTATTTTGAGACTAGTTTGTCTTAAGAGTAACATTCTAAAGATATGAAGAGTTCATAGAGTAGGAGAACTTTAAGAATTTTTATTGAGATTTGAATAATGGTACAAAAATACAGGGTTGAGTTTGAATTTATTAATAATACGATCGAAGATGTTCAGCGTTCCATGCATGTGGGAGCTTAACCCTATCTACATTTGTCAAGTGGTATGCCCCACTACCCAAATTCTCCTTTATTATGTATGGGCCCTCCAAATTTGGACACACTGTCCCTTCGCTGGGTTTGTGGGCTCTTGGTAAGATAAGGTGCAACATGAGATCATTAACTCTGTAGCTCCAAGCTTGGACCTTTTGGTTATAGTGTTTCATAACCCGTTACTAATAAGTTATGATTCTGAAGCAAGCCACATCTCTTTCTTCTTTAACGAGGTTGAGATTTAGAGCGAGTAATTGGTTATTATCCTCCTGATTGAAAATGGCCCTGCGGTGTGAAGTTACTTCAACTTTTGCTAGTATCATAGCTTTAGATCTGTAAACCATTAAGAAAGGAGTCTTTCCTGTGGTATTGTGGGCTGTAGTTTGGTAAGCCCAGAGTACTTTTGGTAGCTCATCTACCATGCTTCTTTCTTGGCCTCTAGTTTTGTCTTCAAGATCTATTTGATGATCTTGTTAATAGTTTCGACCTACCCATTAGCTTGAGGATGGTCTATTGCTGAGAAGCTTTTTACAATCCCAAGGTCATTACAAAACTTAATAAACTGCTCGTTAGTGAACTAGGTTCCATTGTTTATTATAATCTATTAAGGAATCCTAAACTTGTAGATTATATTATTCCAGATGAATTTCACGATCTTGGAAAAGGAGATTACAACCAATTCTTTCACCTCTGCCTATTTTGTGAAGTAGTCAATCACCATTGCTGCATATTTATAGTTCCCATTTGTTGAAGGTAGGTTGGAAGAGCTCAGGGAACCTTAGCAAACCTTTGGCATTCGTCACATCATCTAATGAGGTTGATAGCATCCTGTTTCATAGTTGGCCAGTAGAACCCTTGTCAGAGTGCCTTCTAAGCCAAAGATAGCCCCGAGTGTGGTTTCTACAATGCCCAACATGAATTTCTTCCAGGACGGTGTCACAGTCAGGGCCATCAATGCATCTAAGGAATAGAGCTAAAAAGCCCTTTCTATAAAGCATGTCATTGATGATGCAGTATCTAGTGGCTCGAGCTTGCATACAGCATGCTTCCAACTTGTCTTCCAGTAGCTTGCTATTTCATAAATATCTTAAGATCAGATTCATCCATGAGCTTTGTGTTGCATTGGTCATCATCACGACATCTTTCTGTTCGATACTTGGTGATGGAAGAGTCCTTATTGGGATTGCACTTGAGAAATCCACATCCTTGGCTATGGCCAAGTGAGTTAGTTCATCTGCATGGGCATTTCATGGGACCTGACTAATGTCATACCTTTGAAAATTGTTAAGTAATTCTTGAGCCTTTTGGAGGTAGACAACCATATTTGATCTTTTTGCCTGATAATTGCCCTTTATGTGACAGATGATGAGTTAGGAGTTGCTGAAGATCCTCAAGCTTTCGACTCGTACCTCTCTTGCCAAGCGAAGTCTTGTAAGTAGTGCTTTATACTCTAATTTATTGTTAGTAGCTCAGAATTCAGACCTTAGTGTGCAGAGGATTTTGTATCCCTTCAGGCTAATTAAGAGTATTCCTACCCCTACTTTTTTCTTGCATGAGGACCCATCTACAAAAAGTTCCCACCATGGGCCTTCTGAAGTTTCCACCTCTTTTTCCCACTGGTCTGATAAATTCGGCAATGAAATATGCTAAAGCTTATCCCTTGATTGCCAACCTCAGTTTATACTAGATGTCAAATTAGGCCAGCTCGATGGCCCATTAAGCAAGTGAGTCGAAGTATCAGTCTTTTGTAACGTTTACCTCAACGTGTATTGGGTGAGCACTTTAATGGTATACACTTGAAAGTAAGGCCACAACTTCCTAGAGGCAATCACAAGACAGTAAGTGAGCTTCTCCATAGGCATATAATTTTGCTTCGCACTCAGCAACATTTTGCTCACATAATAAATTGGGAGTTGGATTCCATTTTCTTCTTGAACAAGAGTTGCGTTGAGAATGTACTGGGATACTTCTAGGTAGATGATGAGCTTCTCGCCTTCTTGTGACTTAGATAGGAGTAGGGCTTGGCCCATATATTCTTTCAAATGCCAGAAAGTAGCCTCGCATTCCTCGATCCATTCAAACCATTTAGCTTTCCTCAAGACATCAGAAAATGGCATGCACCTAACTATTGCCTTAGAAATGAATCTACTTAATGTTGTAACTTGACTAGTCAGTTCTGCACATCCTTGACCCTAGTTGAGGATCTCATGTTAATGAATGCCTTAATTTTCTTTGGGTTTGCTTTAATTCCTCTTTTGTTAGCCATAAACCTAAGGAATTTTCCGAAGGACACTCCAAATGCGCACTTAAGCAGATTCAGTTTCATCTAATACTTTCTTAAAATTTGAAACATCTCATCCAGGTCTTTCACATGATCCTTGACTTGTTCGGACTTTACAAGCATATTATCGACATAGACCTCCATGGTCTTCCCAATTTGTTCCTTGAACATCATGTTGACTAGCCATTAATAGGTCGTTCCTGTGTTTTTTATTCTGAAAGGCATCACTTTATAGCAATATAATCCACAATTTGTGATGAACGAGGTGTACTCCTCATCCTGGGGCTCCATAGGTATTTGCTTGTACCCCTAGTAAGTGTCTATGGAGCTGAGGAGTTGGTGCCCAGTTGTTACATCAACAAGCTGGTCAATTTTGAGCAAAAGGAAGCTATCCTTTAGACATGCTTTGTTAAGGTCAATGAAATCGACACACATCCTCCATTTACCTTTTTTCTTTTTCACTAATATGAGATTAGCCACCTAGGTCGGGTAGTGAGCCTCTTAGATGAAGTTATTAGCTAGGAGTCTATCCACCTCCTCCTTTAAAGTGGCAAATCACTCCATAGTCAATGGCCTCCTTTTTTGGCAAACTAGTTTGTGGTGTGGATCCATATTCAGTTTGTGTGACATAATCTTTAGGTCAATCCCCACCATATCTTCATGATTCCAAGCAAAAGCATCTAGATTTGCCTTAAGAAACTTAGATAGTTGGGTCTTCACATTAGGAATCAAGCTCTTTCTTAACTTAAGACACCATTCAAGATCTACTTCACTAACCTGTATGTCCTTAAGCTCCTCCATAGGGCCAATTTCTTTATCGACATCTAGGTTGTGAGGGTCGAGGTCGTGATTGACCCTTATCATACTCAAGGCTTGAAGTTCTTTGCTAAAGACTAGGTTAACCTTTTTTTGTTTTTCCTTGATCTTAACAACATCTTCATAACAACGTCGGGTAGTGTATTGCTCATGTCACACGCATCAGACCCCAATGGGGGTTGGGAACCATATAGTTAATGTTCTGGTGAACATGACCATGTCCAGATCGTTCATTGCATGATGCCCCAGCACCACATTATACGCTAAAAGGCAATCAACAACTATGAACGAGATGCGAGCTTGTCGAGGCCGCCAAATTAGTAATTTATAAACTGGAGCTACCTAAATTAATTTATAGCATAGGCAACCCAGGTCAAACCTAAGGACCATGTTAGGATGATTTTATCAATGATATTAGGACCTAAAGGGGGGGTTCGGTAGAAATTAAAACTAAGCTAAACTATCTAAAACATACAAATAAAAACTACCAGCTACAACACACACCAACCAGCTAAGGAAAGTAGCTAAACTTGAGACCAATGCTTCCTAGATCACTAAATATGCATTCAATTATTTTCAATCACAACAAGAAGCCTTGGAATGATTAATAAATCTATTCTAAGCAGCATAGATTCAGCCAGCAAGACAATCCAGCAAGACAATCCATCAAAAGCTTGATAAAATTGCTTAGTTTTCCTATCCTCTTCCTAAGGTGATCATTAAGCAACAGTCATATAATATCTAAATCGAATGAAGACATTTAACTCAGACATTCATAGCAAAATAGAGAGGGAAAAGGAAAGAACTGACTAACAATGGAATGTAGCAAGAAAACCTCAAGA
>JANHAO010015079.1:0-15001 GCA_026873985.1 Saraca asoca | reverse complement strand
TTTCCTTGATCCAAATGTATCTTTATTCTTCAAGTTTTCTTCTTCTTTTCAACCATTTTCATCATCCTGCACAAGAAATACAAACTAAAGTAGTATCTCAAACAAAATATAAAATCAAAGTAAAAACATTAAGAAAACATGAAATATTATTAATAAACTAGACTAACTATCTTATTTTTATGCACTTTTTCCCATTTATCAAGAGGCCACATAAGTAGATATGTTTATCAAAACTTACCAAAGTAGTAAGTGAAAGGCATTGGATTTAGAAATGCAGGATAAAATTTTGAATGACAATTTGTTTTTTCTTTCCCTGTTTTAGTTTCACTAATTAAAATTATAAATTTAGTTACTTTGCTAACTTCCTTGTTTCTTTTTATAGTCATAACTTCAAGAGTTGACTCAAAACTCTAGTAAAGCCACTACAGATGCCTTTCATGCTGTGTTTGGAAAGGAAAAGTCAGGGAGAGTGCATTGCTTTAGGAGATCTATTGCACCAACTACTTTGAAAAGACAAGAAGAAATTGAGGCTTTGAAGTGAGAGCACTATAATGAGGTAGTCTCCTTAAAAAGTGAAGTTCAAGAGATGAAGAAGCTTCTAAAAACATTATTGCAAGAGTCTAATATTAATGGAGTCAATTTAGGGGGCCATCCCTAGATTATTGAAAAACCCTCTAAATGATGCCAATAGTGCATGAAATAGTAATGTACGTTTATCTACATCGACACATATTCCAACTAATAAACAGGTATTATTATTTTCAATTCACTTATTCACATATTAAAATGGGTTGTTTTTTTTTTATCTTTTTGTTTGCTAATTATATATGAATAATTAAATAATTATTTACTACTTATATATTTTACCAAGACATTAAAATATATCTATCCATCTGGGTTCTATACTTCATATGTATATGCATATATTAAAACGACAAAGCAATTAATGCAATGGCCAAGACATATGCATGTGGATAAACCATAACCATGTTTTGGTGTTAGTGGAAGGTTTTTCCTTTTTGCCAGTCTATCATAGCACCAAGTTAGGTTGAAAAGGTTAGCTTTAAGACCTCAGGACGGTCTATGCAAGTAGGCATTACTTTTCCCTCTCCAAACACATTAACAAACTTAGGAAATGTTTACCAACAGACATTACCCAAACACATTAACAAGCTCAGGAAATGTCTACCAGCAGACATTACTTTTCCCTTTTAAACACATTAACAAGCAGACATTATTCATGTACCCCTCAAGATGAAGGCTAGTAGACCCAATGAATAGTTATAGAATAGTAAATAATAAAATATCTATTTAAATTTTGAAATCTTCTCTAAGATTGTGTTTGAAAGTAGGTTGACCTCTATTTATAGTATGGTAATCGATGGCAATTGACTTTTAAAAAGTATCTAACTTTTAGACTCTGAATCGATTTAGGAGGTGATTATCAACTAATAAATCAATTTGTGAATTAATTCATCCATGAGTATCATCAAGAACTTCATGACTGAATCTATGCATGAATTAATTCACACTATAATATAAGAAGTCATGAATTGATTACATAATCGATTCAAAAAATTTTCTAGCCTTCGAAAAATTCATTTTCAAAATAATTCTTCATGAATCAATTCATGTGCATTTTCACAAGTGTTTTAGTATGAATTGATTCACACAGTGAAAAATAATTGTGTTAATGGTGAAATTTGATGAATAGGAAAAGTTTAGTAAAAACCTAAACTGTAAGTAGAGAATGCAAGTGTGAACAGAGATGAAAGAGAGGAAGAACAAAGGACACCGGAAGCTTTTTAACATGGTTCGGTGAAAGTCTCTATAATGTTTAATAAAGTTCACTATTCAAGTGTTCTGTCACTATTTTGGTAGAGTTTCTGCATGTATTTTTCACTATATATGTTACAATGACCTCTCCCCCTATTTATAGAGGTAGAGGGGCTACAAGTGTAATTTGACAAATTATAAAACTATATTTTCTGCCATTATGTGCTATAAATGGTTAGCAATTCACTGTTTGTTTGTAAAGGCTGATGTGTCAGTTTTGGGGACTGACTTATCGATTTGGAATATGTGCCTTTAGCTACTAACTGGACTTGGGTGTTCCACACTCATGCTTGGGGCAACTCATTTGGCAGTCTGAGCTCGTGCCAATCAACTTGTTGGCCATACTAGTTGATCCTGTGCTCAAGTTCAATCAAAATGACTCTTCCAGAAGATGGCTAGGGCGGCATGCTTTGACCAGTGAGCTAGAGTTTATCCTCAATGAGCTAGAATCTTAGTCTTGTCCTATGTCCTAAGCTCGTGACTAGCAAGCTAGTACCTCTGTCAAGCGACTTTAATTTTTGGACAATCGGAACCTTTTGTGATTGGACTTGTCTTCTATTGGACTTTTGCCAGCCCATTTTGCATTACCTAAAAATCACCCATAACAAATTATTATAAAAATTTCACTTATTAAAGTGTAATACCTTAAAAATAAAATAATAAAAATAAATAGAAAATATATTGTTGAGGGGCTAAAGTAAATATATTGTCGAGGGACTGAAGTGAAATTTTAAAATTTATCCCTAGGACCATAATGTAGTTTTCCCTTTCTCAAGAGAGCCTTTTTGAAGATTGTGAAAAGTCAATAAGGTCAAAGTTCAATTTTTCCTATTTTACTTTATTTTATATTTCTCAATTGGTTAGCTTCTTCCTCTTCTGGTGATTTTCTACACTTTGGCTTGCTGACTGCCATCTGGCCATTGTCCTCTTTCTTTGACATCTTCCCCGGCATTCTTTCCCTTTAGCCTAGCTCATAGCAGCTCTCTCTCCCTTTTTCCTTCTTCTTCGGCCAGTGCCATGAAGCAGCTCACCGATGGCAATCCGACCAGCATCGAGCTACCCACCTGCTCTTTGGATGGTGGTGAATAATCTTAAAACAAAAGATTTATTTTATAGTAACTGTACAAGAAGTTTTAAAGATGGGTTAGTTTGAAACCCTTACCTCCAAGCTGAAAAAACTTGAAACTTTTCTTATAGATTTGCTTCAGAGAAGTTTTTATTGAAGATCAAGCACACCGATATTCAATTTTTGAAATTTCAGTTGAAAAATTCAAGTGAGTGGTTTTACTACTTGATCTTGAAATTTCAGTTTACATATTGAAGTCTCATAAAAATAGTTGGTGGTGTACTTAGTTATATAATTTTAGATCTAAGTTCCAATATTAATTTTGACATTGATTATATCCAACTAGGTTGAGTAACTCAATTTTTCCAAGTGGACTAATTCAGCACCTTCAAGAATAATTAGATCATTTTAAGGAGTGTCTAAGGTGAATGGATAATCCTACTCTTTTTATAAATCCCATTTTATAATATGAAATAATTTTATGATATGGATTGTTGTGATTTTTGAAATAATGGGATTTCTTTTCATGTTGACGTGTTTAGAAAGTTTAATAGTATATTATATAGACACATGAAAATGAATTGTTGTGAAGAAATAATTTCAATTTTTTATGTGAAGTATGACTATGGACATGTTTTACATTATGTTTGAGTTATCATTATTATGATATGAATAAAATGTCTCTTGTTTGTGAAGAGACTTAATAGTATAATGTTTTCAAATGATTGGTTGATTCGAGATCCTGGATCCATTGGAAATTCATTGGTAACACCGAGTGCACTTGTGACTAGCCTATGTGACGAAGAAATAAGGGGGGACCTATCAAATATATGAGTATTTAGCATGCGTATTGAATTGATTATGGGGATGTTTATGATGTTATTGTCACCTCTAGGAATTTTCCTTAGGATTCTAGTTGAGTGTATTACTACTTGAATATTGATATATTTTCAAAAGTTTACTAAATTTCTTTCATGTTTACACCATAATGGATATTTTCATAATAGCATAAGTTGTTACTTACTTTTATGTTGTTGAATATCATAATTTTAATTATATGATTTCCTTGATGAATAAGAGTTATCAAACCTATTTTGGGGTTATGGCCATCAAATGAGTAAGTTTATCTTCATGATTATATATATATATATATATATATTGTTTCGATGAGATTATTTACTCACTGAGTTTCTATAAAACTTACTCCTTTTTCTCAATGCTTTTTAGAGCCCGAGAATATAACTACTATTTCTCCACCCCACACTGATATAGGATCTGCTTATTAATTGAGTAGACCTCTTTTTGTGGAGTATAAAGGTATAAGAATGGTGTAAATCATGGTAGTTGGTGGAATTAAGTATGGACGTATTTTGGTTGTAGAGTGCCTAATACGATATAGATTATGTTATCTAGGCCATTGTTATTCTTGTATCATTGCACAAGATGTTGTAGGCATATAGCCTTTTTTTTGTTGTATAGGCCTTATACCCAAATATTCAAAAAATAAGGAAACTCTACCAGATTTTTGGTAAAAATGGATATGTAGATATTCATTTATACATTGATGTGATTGTATCTTGGTATGTTATCTTGCATTGTCAAGCTTGTAGAGGGTTTCCTAACAATAGCCTTTTACACTGATCATGTTTCGTGGATCGAAGTATGACAAAGTTGGTATCAGAGTATGGTCTAGGGCTTTGGTGTATGATAGGGGTCTCCAACTATCAAGATGGAATAGGCATACCGAGAGTATGTTAGTATACCCAGGAGCATGACACATAAATGAGGATATATTGATGCCCACACCATGAATATGTTGAAAATCTCCATATTGCCTAATTCCTTCAATCCTACATGTATCAATGTGTTTGAATCTTGCCTAAATGAATCTTTTTATTTGATAATAGGAAAATGCTACCTAGAACTAGATCTTTGGCTTACTCTAGATGTTAAGTAGAAGAAATGTCCAAAAAAGGTTCCCATGAACCATCCTCTTTTACACCATTACCTCAAGGTCTAGGTAGACCAAGGGGCTGAGGCCATGCTAGAGGCCAAGGCAAGGTTGCACAAATAGAAGTGCAGCTAGAAAGTTCCTACCTTGAGCCAGAGGCTTCTTTCACATTTGAAGCTTCAACTAGCCTTTCTTCTTCAGATGCCCTAGTATGGACCATAGATTTAAAGAAAGTTATAAGTGAATTCATGGATAGACTGACTCAACATGGAATACAAAGACAAGAAGAGAGGCTAGAAACTTAAATGCTTCCACCCCCTCCACCTCCTACCCCTCCAACTGTCATGGACTTTCCTAACTATCTGAGAGAATTTAAGAAGCTTCAGCCGTTAGATTTTTGGGCATCAATTCAGTTGTGGATCTTCTTGAATTTTTAAATTAGATTGAGCAATTATGGCAAGCTTGAGAAGTTTAGAGGATGTATGCATACAATTGGTTGAGTTCCAACTAGATGGTTCTGCAGCCGTTTAGTACTAAGGCTGGGAAGGTTGTAGGTCCACGAGAGATAGGGCCAACACTTGGTAAATGTTCCACACAAATTTCCTATAATAATTTTTGCCTCAAGGACAATGATATGCCAAATTACTAGAATTTCATTATCTAAGATAGAGGAACTAATAATCTCAGAGTATGCCACTCAATTCCTCCACCTTTCCCAGTTTATCGGCCATATGATCTCCACAGAATAGGATAAAGCTTGGAAATTTGTCAATGGCCTCAATGATCATTACTTTAATATTATACAAGTTACCGAGGGCACTACCTATGAGCAAGTGTATAATCGGGCAATTGAACTGGAAGTGAGATCCAAAGAGAGGAAAAAGGCAAGAGAAGTAGCGAGTAGTTCAATAAAGAAATCTACATATTAGGACTCTAGTAGTGGTTTCAGAAGATAGGCATCTACAGCTTCTAGTGTACCTTCCTCTTGGAGACCTAAAGTACCTATACCTTTATAGCCTTTAGGGGTAGGTACTTACAGGAGTAGGCCCACAGGTGCTACTACTTCCAGCTATCATCCTCCCAGGGGATCCAGTTCTAAATGACCTATTTCAGCTCGATGCCAACTCTATGGTAGAGTTCACTTAGGGAAATGTAGGCGAGAAGCTAGAGCTTGTTATAGACGTGGTTAGGTAGGCCACATGATGAGAGACTACCTTTATACTTCTAGTCTACCTAGTGGCATTAAAGCCATAGGTGCATCTAGAAGTGCTCCACCTTGATTTACGCCACGCACACAACCTTTACTGTTTAGTTCTATTGCTAGAGGAAGTAAGAGTTCAGCCAGTAGAGGATGTGGTAGTGGTCAAGGAGATACTGCAAGAGTTTATACCCTGACTAGGCAGGATGCCCAAGCTTTAGATGTTGTGGTCATAGATACTTTAATAATTGATTCTATTTCAACTTATGTATTATTTGATTTAAGTGTAACCTATTCATTTTTATCTACTTACTTGGCTATGCGACTTGGTAGACCTTGAATCCCCCTAAAATCACAGCTATTGGTATCTACTCCCCTAGGTCAGACATTGACAGCTAGTGAAATGATCTCCTCTTGTGAGATCAATGTTTATGGAACTAATTTACTTGCCAACTTGATTGTCTTAGATATGGTCAATTTTGATGTTCTCCTAGGCATAGATTAGTTATCAACACATTATGCATATGTTCATTGTCATAACAAATTAGTCAACTTTCATGTAACAAAAAGTGAGGTTCTTATACTTTAAGGAGAGAGGGATGATCTTCTTGTGAATCTAATTTCTACCTTGCATGCTAGTAAGATGATTAAAATGGGATGTGAGGCTTACTTGGCATTTATTCGAGACACAAAACTAATGGAACAGAAGGCAGAAATGTGCCGGTGGTTCAAGAATTCTTAGATGTTTTTCCAGAAGAACTGCCTAGAATGCCACCGGAACAAAAAAATTGAATTTGGTATTGATGTTGTTCTTGGAACTAATCCTACCTTTATTCCACCATATCATATAGCACTAACTAAGTTGAAAGAGTTAAAGGTGTAATTGCAAGACCTGGTAGATAAAGGTTTTATCTATCCCAGTACTTCTTTTTAGGGAGCCCCTGTGTTGTTTGCTAAAAAGAAGGATGGAACTTTGAGACTATGCTTTGATTATAGGCAGTTGAACAAAGTCACAGTGAAGAACAAGTATCCACTACCTAGAATTGATGATTTATTTGATCAACTCTGGGGTGCTCAATACTTCTCTAAGATTAACTTGCAATTAAGTTACCATTAGTTATGAATCTAAAGGGAAGACATTCCCAAGATAGCTTTTCAAACTCAGTATGGCTACTATGAGTTCTTGGTGATGTCTTTTGGACTAACAAATGCTCTTGCAGCTTTCATGGACTTGATGAATAGGATCTTCAAACCCTTTTTGGACTACTTTGTGATTGTATTCATTAATGATATTTTGGTTCATTCCCCGATGACCAGACTCATGAACAACATTTGAGATTGGTGTTACAAACTCTTATGGAGCATTAACTCTATGCTAAATTTTCAAAATGTAAGTTCTGGGTAACCAGTGTAGCTTTTCTAGGACATACAGTTTAGAAAAAAGGCATTAGTGTTGATCCCAAAAAGGTAAAAGTGGTTCAAAATTGGCCTAGACCCACTTCAGTGATAGAGATTCAGAGTTTCTTAGGCTTCGCCAGGTATTATTGCCTTTGTGAAAAACTTCTCCCATATATCAGCTCCATTGACCAAGTTAACTCAAAAGCACGCTAAATTCAAATGGTCAGATTCATGTGAAGCAAGCTTCCAGTAACTTAAGGAGTGTCTGACTATAGCATAAGTGTTGGCCTTACCCATCAGTGGCAGTAATTATACCATATATTGTGATGCCTCCAGAATTGGTCTTGGGTGTGTTTTGATTCAGCAAGGCAAAGTCATAGCCTATGCATTAACGTAACTCAAGAAGCATGAACAAAACTATCCCACTCATGATTTAGAGATGGTTGTAATGGTATTTACCTTGAAGATTTAGCACCATTATTTGTATGGTGAAAAATGTGAAATTTACATGAATCACAATAGCTTAACGTATATCTTTCAGTAGAAGGACTTGAACTTGAGGCAACGCTATTGGATGAAGTTAGTGAAAAATTATGATTGCTTTATTTTGTATCATTCGGGCAAGGCCAATATGGTAGCAGATGCTTTGAGTAGGAAATCTGTGGGAAGCCTTGCTCACATTGAGGTTCTTAGGAGACCGATCATTTAGGAAATACATGAGGTAAAGGCCAGTGGAACTCAACTGCAGATAGTAGAACCTAGAATATGTATGGCTTATGTGTAAGTGCAATTTCCCTTGGTTGATCAAATTGTAACTGCACAAGCTTAAGATGCAAACATAAACAGGTTGCTGGACAAAATGAAGAAAGAACCAAATGCTGGTTTGGCAAAAGATAGTAAGGGAGCCTTGATTTATCATAGTCGCATGTGGGTGCCAGAAGTTTCTAATCTGTGACAACGATTCATGTATATGGCTCACTCATCCTCTTATTTTATGCATCCTACTAGCAATAAGATGTATCAAGATCTTAAAATGGGCTATTGGTAGAAAGGAATGAAATAAGACATAGCAGAATTTGTTTCCCAATGTCTCACGTGCCAGCAAGTGAAAGCTGAACACCAAAGACTTGCAAGCTTGTACCAAAATATTGAGATCCTCGAGTAGAAATGGAAAAGGGTGACTATGGATTTTCTTACTAGGCTACCTAAGGCTCCAAAAGGCTATAATTCCATTTAGGTGATTGTGGATCATTTGACCAAGAGTGCTCATTCCTTTCCAGTGAAAACTACCTATTTCACCACCTAATTTTGGAGATTTTTTTAACAGACATAAGGGTCATAACTTCATTTCAACACAACTTTTCACCCTCAAATAGATGGTCAATCTGAAAGGACTATTCAAGTATTTGAAGACACGCTTCGAGCTTGTGTGTTGAAATTTAAAGGTAGCTAGGAAAGATACTTGCCTTTAATTGAATTTTCCTATAAGAACAGCTATCACTCTACCATTCAGATGGTCCTTTTTGAAGCATTATATGGGAGAAAGTGCAAATCTCTAATCAGATGGCTTGAAACAGGAGAGGTGAAGCTATTGGGCCCAGACTTAGTGGAAGATACAAATAAAAAGGTTAAAATCATTCGAGAAAAGTTGATAACAACTCAAAGTCACCAAAAATCTTATGCTGATAAAAGAAGAAGGGACTTAGAATCCTAAGTGGGTGATCAATGGTTCTTGAAGATATCACCCATGAAAAGAATAATGAGATTTGGCAAAAAGGAAAAGTTAAGTCCCCAATATATAAGCCCATTTCCCATTGAGAGAAGGATTGGTGCTATGGCATATAGGTTGGATCTACCTCCAAAATTGGAAGGCATTCATCCTATTTTTCATGCATCAATGTTGAAGAAATATATGTCAGATCCATCTCGTATCCTTTCTTAAGTCTTGGTTGAGTTAGATAGCCATCTTACGTATGAGAAGCGTCCAGTGGCTATAGTTGATCACCAAATAAGAGAGCTTCACTCCAAGGAATATCCATCGGTGAAGGTCCTATGGAAGAACCGTGGAAAAAAAGAAATGACCTAAGAGCCTGAGTCCTTCATGATGAGTAAATAGCTCGAGCTATTTAAGTGATCTAATGTTATAGATCTTGACTACTTATAACTATGTTCTTAGAATTCAAAGACGAATTCTTTTGTTAGGGGGAAAGTTTGTAATACCTTAAAAATAAAATAATAAAAATAAAGAGAAAATATATTGCTAAAGGACCAAGGTGAAATTTTGAAATTTATCGCTGGGACCATAATGTAGTTTTCCCTTTTTCAGGAGGGCCTTTTTGAAGATGATGAAAAGTCAATGGGGTCAAAGTGTAATTTTTCCATTTTACTTTATGTTATATTTCCCAACTAGCCAGCTTCTTCCTTCTCACACCTGAGTCCTCTCCTGTTCTACATTCTTCCTCTTCTAACAATGTTCTACACTTCGATTTGTCCAACTGCCATCTGACCATGTTTGGCCACCATCCTCCTTCTTCAACATCCCTTCCCTTCGACCTAATTTGTAGTGGTTCTCTCTCTTTCTCCTTCTTCTTCAACCAATGTCATGAAGCAGCTCACCGGTAGTGATCTAGTTGGCACTGAGCTACCCACCTACACTTTGGAAAGTGGTGAATAATCCTAGAAAAAAAATTTATTTTATAATAACTTTACAACAAGTTTTCAAGATGGGTTAGTTTGAAATCCTTACCTCCAAGCTAAATAAAATTGAAACTTTTCTCGTAGATTTGCTTTAAAGAAGTTTTTATGAAAGGATCAAGCACACCAACATTTAATTTTTAGAGTTTCAGCTGAAAAATCCAAGTGGGTTGTTTTACTACTTGATCTTGAAATTTCAGTTTACATATTGAAGTCTAATATTAATATTTGGTGCAATGCTTAGTTATAGAATTTTTTCTAAGTTTCAATATTGATTTTGACTTTAATTATATCTAACTAGGTTAAGTATCTTGATTTTTCCAAGTGAACTAATTTAGCACCTTAAAGAATAATTAGATCATTTTAAGAAGTGTCTAAGGTAAGCAGATAATCTTAATCTTTTGATAAATCTCATTTTACAATATGATATAATTTTATAATATAGATTGCTGTGATTTTTTAAATAATGGGATTTCTTTTCATGTTGACGTGTTTAGAAACTTTAACGGTATATTATATAGACACATGAAAATGAATTGTCGTGAAGAAATGATTTCAATTTTTTATGTCAAGTATGACTATGAACATGTTTTATGTTATGTTTGAGTTATTGTTATTATGATATGAATAAAATGTCTTCTTGTATATGGAAATTGGTTTAGTCTGAGGGAGCCTGCAAGAGGTTCAAAACTAGCGAGAAGGCCAGCTCAAAGCACGTCCGAAATTATTCGGCCATCAGGTCACTTAAGCATGCAACCTCGTCAGACCAAGTCCACACGCGAAGAAGCGAGCTCGGGCGCTCCATTCTGAAAAGGGGAGGAACCGCCTGGTTGATAAAGCATGACCTGTGACTTGAAAGCTCACGAGACACAAGACTAAGTCGTATCCAGCTCCAATGATCATGAGACCTCCCGACAGAAGATAATCTACAGTAGCTGAAAAGGAGATTTAGTCTGTATATCCTGTCTTATACATTAAATACTAATGTAATAGATTTACTGCATATATAATTACCTTGGTAGCCTCCTTCCCTCTATAAATATGAGGAAGGAGGCCCTCTGCAAGGGGAGAGACCTTTATGCCAAAACTCTACTAAAATAGAGATTAAACATTGTAGAAATATTGTCTCAATAATACACTACCGTGGACGTATGGTCCAGCACTGTCTAGATTTAGCCGAATCACGTTAAATCGATGCCTCCTTCTTCTCTGCTCTTCCCCTCATTTCTATCTATTTTGCTACTCTACTTTATCCGAACCGATTGAAGGCCAGAGATCCATAAGAATCCCCCCCGGTTGGCCAGAGTTTGGACCATTACCAAAATTCGATGCCAACATGTCTTTTATTTGTGAAAAAACTTAATAGTATAATGTTTTCAAATGACTTGTTGATTTGAGATCCTAGATCCACCGAAAATTCATTGGTAACCCTGAATGCACTTGTGACTAGCCTGTGTGATGGAGAAATAAGGGGGGACATGTCGAGTATATAAGTATTCGACATACATATTGAATTGATTATGAGGATGTTTATGATGTTATAGTTACCTCTAGGAATTTTCCTTAGGATTCCAGTTGAGTGTATTACTACTTGAATATTGATATATTTTCGAAAGTTTTACTAAATTTCTTTCATGTATATGTCATGATGGATATTTTCATAATAGCATATGTTGTTACCCACTTTTATGTTGTTGAATATCATAATTTTAATTATATGATTTCCTTGATGAATGAGAGCTTTCAAACCTAATTTGAGGTTATGGTTATTAAATGAGTAAGTTCATCTTCATAACTATATATATATATTGTTTCTATAGGATTATTAGTCACTGAGTTTCTATGAAACTTAGTCCTTTTTCTCAATATTTTTTAGAGCCCAAGGATACACCTACCGTTCCTCCACCCCATACTAATACAGGATCTGCTCATTAATCGAATAGACCTCTTTCTATAGAGTATAAAGGTATATGAATGGTGTAAATCGTGGCAATTGGTAGGATTGAGTATGCATGTATTTTGGTTGTGGAGTGTCTAGCAAGATATAGATTGTGTTATTTGGGCCATTATTATTCTTGTATTATTTCACAGAATATGGTAGGCATATAGCCCTTTTATTATTGTATAGGCCTTGTGCCCAGACGTCTAAAAAATAGAGAAAACTCTGTCAGATTATTGATAGAAATGGATATGTACATATTTGGTTATGCATTGATGTGATTGTGTATCTTGGTATGTTATCTTACATTGTTAGGCTTGTAGAGGGTTTCCTAATGGTGACCTTCTACGCTGGTCATGTTTTATGGATCGGAGTGTGACAGAAAGTGTATTTGAAAACTATGTTAGAAAATCTTAGACTTTAGCCCATTTCAAATGATTTATTTCTACCTCAATTTAACCAATTTAAGAAACTTATTTGAATAAAAAAGAATTAGAACACACTTACTAAAGATCATATTTAAAACAATAAAAATACTATATCTAATGTGGATCTTTTGAATATTCTTTGATTAACATTGAACCAGCAATCAATTTAACAAACACTAAACATATCATTTTTTTTCAAACATAGCCACATCATATTGAACAAACCAAATATTCTTTCTTAATAAATATTATTTCATAGATATAACTATACATATAAATAACCATCTTTTCTTCTATCTTTTTGAACAAAGAGGTATTTTTTTCTATCTTTTTGATCTATGCAACCAAAATAATTCAAGAGTTTATATTGATGTTTCTTCTTATTACTAAATGAAATGCTTCTTATTATGTATTTGTAATTCTTTAACTTCATTTAAATCTATGCATGCAGTACGATCTTACATAAGTATTAGCATGTTGTTAGAATATTTCAAACTAGTTTCTGATTCTTTAATTTCATTTAAATCTATGCATGTAGCACAGTGTTAATGGTGAAAAAGCAAATTAAAGTGATGATGACTTACTGGATAGAAGTGCTAATGATGATTTACTGGATATAGGTGCTGATGATGAGAATTTTCAATGAATATGATTTTTAATTTGAATTTTTATTAACTTATTGAACTTAGAGTTAATACTCTTTACAGTTATCTTATTGTTTTAGATTTATTTCTTCAAATTTGTGACATATTAATTGATGTATTGACTATTGGAGTAATTGAAATTTTTTTTAATTATGGAATGGATGTGATGTTTGAAAAAATATTGCTTATCTATATATAAAAAAAAATCATTGTCTATTTTATAGCAAAGTGTTGTTTATCTATAAAAAAAATCGTTGCCTATTTTGTGGCAAAGTGTTGCTTATCTATTAAAAAAAAAATCGTTGCATATTAGATATGACAACAGTTAATAAGTGTTGTCTATCTATAAAAAAATCATTGCCTTTTATATAGTAAGGTATTATTTATTTATTAAAAAAAAGCCATTGCCTATTACATTTGACAATGGTTGATAAATACTGCCTATTTATAAAAAAATTATTACCTATTATGTAGTAAGGTATTGTTTATTTATAAAAAAAAAATTGTTACTTGTTATATATGACAACAGTTGATAAGTGTTACTTTTTATTCAGTTGATAACACCTAATAAATATTATTATAATCTGCAACAGTTCACAATCATTGCCAAATAAAAGAAAAAAGAAACAATACTTATAATTGAACAATAAATAACGATTTTATTATTTATTGTCAGAAAATCTCAGAAAAATTGTTACCTAAAAAAGTAGGTATCGTTATCTAAAAGAGTAGGTAATATTTAAAAATATTATAATAAAAAACCATACAACAATTTTCACACCTTAAACAATAATTTTTCCCTATTGCAAAGAACAAAAATGCTACAGTAAAATTGACACACTTCGCATGCAAAATGCCAGTATGAATAAACCGCATCGGCAGTTTTTGATCATTCGGTATTTTTTCTCTTTTTCTTTTTAAATCCAAACATTTAACATGACTTGCATTGGATTCCGCGTTGAGTTGGTCAGTGATTGCGTGAGAAACGAGCAAAAGTAGTTTTATATTCATTTTTTCAGGGTGCATGTATGTTTTTGCACTTTTGCTGCTAATCAGGTCTGTGTTTGGTACAATGATAAAGATATAACTTTAATTATAACGTGTGTAATTGATTTTAAAAACAAATTGATTATTTATTGATATATGGATCCATTTTATATTTATAAATATTATTTAAGAATTTATTTAATAAAAACAAATTAATTTATTTTAAAAACTTTGGTGAGAAAAGATCATAAAAGCATTTCATAAAATTTATGATTTGCCATCTTGTTTTTTAAAATCATAATTGATATATTTTTTTTAAATTACCGAATGTGCTAAACGAATGACAAAATATAGAAAGAAAAAGTCAACTTTTAATTCTCAAGGGGTGAACACCTCTAAACAAAAAACTAGCTAGGAAATTACATCATGAACTTATTCCACATCCTTAACCAACCATTGGCAAACTTGAACTTTGAATCTATTTTGAATAGTGATGCAGCCAGATCATATTTGTTGTTAGAGGGAGAGCCTTTGTTAAAAAAATAAAACTTATAAAAAAATTTACACCAATTACTTTAACACACTGCTTGGTTCAATGGAAGTTGGGTGGAAAGTAAAGAAATTTTGGCAAATTGCACCGAATCTGAAGTACTTCCTCTGCTTGGTTTGAGGAGAGGAAAGGAAGTTGTACAGTAAAAAAGGTGGGTTCCACGAGGCCAAAGTTCCGTTTAAAAATAAGGAGAAATAGATGGAAGTTGTACAGTAATTTCCGCCAAATAATTTATAATTTATATTTTTAATTTTAAATATATTTTTAATTTTAAAAAATTAACTTTAAAAAATGAAAATTATTATTTTTA
>JANHAO010015078.1:0-15009 GCA_026873985.1 Saraca asoca | reverse complement strand
TTAAAGGCAAGAAAGAAGAGAGTAACTGACATTAAGCCAATCAGTAAATAGCTTTCAACACAACAAAGCAATCACATTTACATTCACTCCAAAATTTTGAAATATGGTGTCAATATATAACTTGGACCGAGCTCCCCTACTCTTGGCCGGCATTATGTTAAGAAGGCTGAGGTTGCTGCCTTGCGGGCTGCATCACGGACTCCTTTAGTTATCCCCTTCTGATCAGGTCCTCAATCGCCTCCCTGAGAGCTCGACAATTTGAGGTTCCATGATCGACCTCATTGTGGTAGGCATAGAATTCTTCATAGTTTCTCCGTCTATAAGGGATCTTAGAGGGTGGGGGTACCCCAAAGTCTTCCTTATCCCTTTCTATCATAAAGATCCCGTCTTGGGAATCAGACAGGGTACTATACTGCTCATAACGGTCCACATGCTGAGGTCGCTCACCCTTAGACTTTTTGGATTTCTTTGTTGTCCGCTCAATGGAATGATCACCTTGATCCATATCGCTCCTTCTCTTATAGCGAGAGGGGCTAACTTTTTCATCCTTCTTAGCAGACCTTTCTAAGCCGATGGTCTCTTCTCACTTAATTTGCTTGGTAGCTCGCTCATAGAATTTGGTGAGATCCTTGACTGGGGACTTATACAAACTCTTGTACAACTTTCCATCTTTGCGGAGTCCTATAGAGATGGTAGCTAGCATGATTTCTTCAGATAGATTCTCCACCAAATTCGCTTTGAGCCTGAATCTAGCGATATATTCTTTTAGCAACTCGTGCTTGCACTGAAAGACCATAGCGATGTGGCAAGGGGGCATAAGTTGTCTCTTCAATACTCGATACTGACTAATGAAATTCTATTGGCAGTCTTCCCAATTGCCAATTGAGTGATTTGGGAGACTTCTAAATCAAGTTTGAGGTATACCTCCTAATGTGGCTAGAAATACTCGGCACATAACTAATGGGTCTGCTGTTTGCAAGTCTATCTGAACATTGAATGCATCTAGATGATCATAAGGATCGGAATCCCCATTATACAATGGGATCGTAGGGACCTTAAGCTTAAGTAGGAGAGTTCAAGTTTCGATCTCATCAGAGAGTGATGACCGCTCCTCATAACAAGCTCGATCGCTCGGGTTGTGGAGGCATTCCTCCAATAGGGTTATCTTTGGAAATAGCTCTCCAACTAACTGGTCTTGTGCTTCAAAATGTTGACTGGATGATTGGTGGATCCTTTGATCCCCATTGTCACGAGGGATGCGACTTGGGATCTTCTCCCACGAGGAATGAACTAGAGAGTCACATTGGTTTGGGTCATCCAAGCATTGAGTTTGCCATTGCTGGAGAACATTCATGGGTGTTGAGGCTTCAACTTGTCTCTGCACACCTTGTGGCAAGAATGTGATGGGCCTAATCAATTCTCCCATCATGTGTTCAAGCTTTTCCTGGCATTGAAGCCAGGTTTGCACCTCGTCAGTACCATTAACAGTGACGGTTGGCAGAACAGAGTTAGCTGGAAGAACACCAGCGGTTGTGCCAATGATTGTGTAGATGAGTCTGTTGTCGAGACATGACCAATCGGAGGATCGGGCTATACATTTAAAGCTCTAGTGGCTCTTCCCTTAGCCAGTGCAGCAGGAAACAAACCAGAAGAGGTGAGATCCCCATAGACAATGCCAAAATGTTGACGTTAAATTTTTGTAATGGTCCAAACTCCAGTCAATGAGGTGGATTCTTATAGGATCTCTAATCTTTTTCCTATTCAAGCAAGATAAATAAGCAAAACACACAGAGAAGAAGGGAAGAGCAGAAAAGAGACATAGGATTTAACATGGTTCGGTCAAATCCGAGTATTACCGGACCCTACGTCCACGATAGCGTATTATTATGATAGTGTTTTCACAAAGTTACAACATTTGATCTCTATTTTTACAGAGTTCCGGCATGAATGAGCGACCTCTCCCCCTTTACAGAAGGCTATTTCCTCATATTTATAGAGAAAAAGAGGTCACAATGATAATTTCATGTGCAGTAAGTATGTTACATCAACATTTAATGTACAAGATAGAATATACAGACTAAATCTTCTTTTTCGACTACTGCAGATTGTCTTCTACAGGCGGTCCCCATTTGTCCATTGGGGCAGGATATGACTTGGTCTTCTGTTTGGTGAGCTCCACATCGCTACTTGCACTTTACTGACCGGATAGCACAGTTCAGGGTCATGCACATAATCAAGATAGAGATGCCAAACTCACTATGTTGAGCACGAGTTGGAGCTGAGGTGTCACGCTCACAACGTAGATTGAAGGCATAGCGATCCAGACTATTCTCCCAATTGGTCCTTTTGTTGCTCTTGGACTTCTTGCGTTTCCATCCACGATGAACCGATTTCCACATATAACACATCCCATATAATAAGATTGCTTTCTTCAATAATTTTGCTTGAGGGCTACCTTACTTAATGTCATATTAAGTCTTCATTGATATCTAAAGGAATAACAAATCAAGTATGAACTATGCAGTCTTCTGATAGAACAATGGAAGCTATTTCATTGTATGCATATGATAAAACAATGCTCCAAAATTAATTCTAGAATTATTGACGGTGAAATTTTATTAGATCCAAATCTAGCCAACCCGAATAGTTTTTGGGACCTCAAACTGCCATTTAGTCGAATAAGTGAAAAATGAGAAGTTGAAGAGGAAGAACAACAAAAACAAAGAGAGCTTTTTAACGTGGTTTGACCAAAATCCTCTATTAGGATCCCTACATCCACGATATTGTTTTATTGATTTGATGAAATTTTTACAAAGTTTCAGTAGGTGTTTTTTCAAACTACTTTACAATGATCTCCCCCTCTTATTTATAAAGGCTAAGAGGTTACAAATATAATTACATAAGTTATATTTCTGTTACATCAAATAATAAATATATATGACAAGTATGCCTTTTGTAAATTGGCTTTTGCAGACTACTTTCTGTGTGTGGGCCATTGCTAGCTGCTTTTTGTAGACTGGCCCTATAAATTAAGTTTGAATAGGTGCTTGCTTTAAGTCCATCCACAACGAGTCCTTAGCTAAGCAAGATGCCATGTCCTACAAGTTGCGACTCCTGATTTGGGGTCATTATCGATCTTTGGCCAGCGACATTGAACTCGCACTAGGCGATGCGAGTTCGTGCAAGTCGAATTGCTGGTTATGTGAACTAAAGCCCATCTCTTAGCGTCTTAGGACTCTTTTCTTGTTTTATTCTTTAAGCTTTGTAGTTGGTGATCTAACGCCCTTGAGCAATCTTAGCTTTTGGGTGATTTGAGCTTTCTTAATTGGACTTACTTGTTGCTGGGCTTTTGCTAGTCCAATGTGCATAAAACCAGAAAATACCCATAACAAGAAAGTAACTCCTAAAAATCATTTGAAAATTTAACAACCATATATAATAAACTGACATGAATACAATTCATTTTAAATTATCACTCTAAAATTAATTATAAAATGTAACTTGTGAAATTTGCGAACTTATTTGTCTTGGTTTCTAATTTTAATTACATTCTTAAACATTTATAAAGTATGCTTTGTTGTAAATTCTTTTTTTTTTGTTTATACTCATTTGAAAAAAAAAACTATTTTGCATGTTCGTTTTGTGGATTTTTATGTGATTAATAATTTATTAGTAAATAAATCTAAAAAAATATAAATAAAAATTGAATTTTATGATTTCAACTTCTAACTCAATTCTTTTTTTTTTTTTTTATAAATACAGTCGTATACTCTACCATCACGAAAGGAGAAACTTTTCATATAACTATTAATACTATAATCCCTAAAATATAAATCATAATCTAATAATCATTATTATCTTCCAGCAGAACTTTAAAAAGGAACCGCCATCACACTGGATTTTGTGAAATGGTCTAAATGTTCTTTCGAATCATATTAAAGATAGTAAAATTAAGCTTTATCCCTGTAAATAAGGCACTAACGGAACAACTTTGAATTCAAAGATAATAGATCTAACCGTATACTCTTTGTTTGCGTTAATGATATGTAAATAATAGACAATATAAAAAACATCTGGCGTTAAGTAGAATGACGTCATTATACATTTTATATGAGATATATATATATATACATATTTCTCGAAAGATAATTATTGTACAATTTATCAAAAAAAATTGAATTTTTTTATTTAACCTAAACTTCTTAAATATGTTGTAATCTCGTAAAATTATCAGTTGTGCATGTTGATATCACAAAGAATTGGTCTGAAATAATTTATTTGAGTTATAATTTTTTTTTAAAAAATGTTTAAATAAGTTTTTGGTATCTTCAAAATTAATTGTTCTTTTAAAATTACAATGGAATCATAAGTTATATGAATTATATTTTTTTTCTATAAGAAATTTTTTACACTTAAATTGAATTTTATACATTATTCAAATCATAAAATTAATTCTGAAATTATATTTATAATCCTAAACAAACTTGACTATAATTAAGTTTGTCAAAATTTTGTCAATAAAATGTTATATCAAATGCAATATCAATATATGTTTAGATGAATTTTTTTTTCTGAATATATCTGTTTAGATGAACTGAATATTAATCGTTATCTTTATTTCATAATATTGGAAAATATAAAGTTTGTATTAATTGATTATACAAGTATTCATTACTCATCATGTAATACTAAATTAGTTACACTTTCACTTCTTTTACCCACTGTTATGAGCGTTTCGAGAAGGGCGACATCCAAGGGAGCATAGTCAAACAAAGAATCCAGGACAGAATTCGACTCTGTCAGAAAGAGACCTCGATCGCCGGAGGGAAGCCGTGAGGGCTCAGGATTCGCTATATCGAGGGACCCAAAGATATCGAAGGCTAATAGGTGACCAAACGAGGGCAAAGGTAACGACTCTGGAACCATGACCCACGATCTTCCTTCTAGCCCATCGACTAGTCGTTGATCGTATAAAGTCTAGTCAGTAGCTTGAAGAGCGCCGGAAGAGCTGACAACTCAGGCCTCAAGCAATACTCATCAACTCCCCGAAAATCCAACAATGATTTGCCCAGCATTAATTGTCCGACAGCATGCATTTAATGCTAAGAACGACGAAGGTGATCATTTTGCCGATAAAGAAGATTACCCTTGTAACCCTCTCCCTTACTATAAATAAAAGGAAAGAGACCATAGGAAGGGGAAGAAAAAGAAAATATATAGAAAACCCCACTAGCAAAAGGGAACCTCTTGTATTTATCATCTTTAGGGAAATACATGGTGAGTGACAAAAGAGTGATCTATTGATTGTAACTCGGTCTAGCAAGACCCTTGGGAAAGAAAATTCCAAAAGAGTGACATGGACATAAGGGCCGATATATGACTTTCACCGAACCACGATAAGTCTTGAGTGTTGTTACTTCCTTCCTATCTTCTCCCTAAAACTCTTGTTGCTTATCTTCATTCTTTCTCAAATATGCAGTTAGGGGTGTCGTACTAAGGAAATTAGTTGACTGGATTTTGGCGTCAACATTTTGGAACCAGAAGGAGGTCCCCCACTGCATATTCCCCACTACATTCCTTCATTCGTAACTCTCAAAGAAGCTTTGACAGATACGATGGCAAGGAAGAAAACCATCAGGAATACCGAGACCTCTACCGGTCAACTAGGAGGCCAAAGGCAACAGCAAGACATGAATGCTCCAACGGTAGGCCTTGAAATCGATGACATGCAAGCCTGGCAACAATGCTAGGAGGCTTTGGAGAACACCTTAAAGGAACTAGCTGACGCGGCCTGGACATTGTCTCAGGTGCACACCCAAGATGCACCTAGATGGAGAAAAGTAGGTACCACTGAAGACGAGCGCCATTGCTCGAAAACCCTACGTGATCAGCATACCAGGATAGAACATCAGCAGACCCGTTCACTTCATTCCTCAGGATCACGATCGAGATCCGAAGCTTGTTGGCTTCTGAAGAATAATGAAAGTGAAAGAAATGATGAAGAGTCACATCAAAATGAAAGCTCGAAACAACCGGGTGTCAAATTACCACTTAACTGACTATGAATATGGTCCGAAGTAGGGAACCTCGGATTGGTGTCATCACTGAAAGTAGGAGTGAGGAAATCAAAAAGCTTCCGACCATCAACTAAACCCCTGGGACACAAAGGTCGAAGAACTGCTTCAGAGAATGGAAAGACTGGAAAAAAATTTCGCTTCCCAAGAGAAGCACAAATCTCATGAGGGGAGAATCCCTCTCTTTTGCCAAATTGAGATGGATCCTCTCCCCGACAGGTTCAAATTTCTAAACATCCCCCTGTACAATGGGAATAGTGACCCTTATAGTCACTTAGACATTTTCAACGTCCAGATGGATTTACAAACTTCCAACCCATTAATGAAGTGTCGAGTCTTTCCAACAACCCTCGGGGAGATGCCGTTAACTTGGTTCAAAAGCCTTCTAGCCTGCAGTGTAAAAAGATGGGATGAATGTCAAACCCAATTCCTTGACCAATACAGGACGCTAAAGAGACAACTCACCCCTTCTTGCCACTTAGTCACAATTTTCTAGCAAAGAGACGAATCACTCAAAGATTATATTACGAGGTTCCGACAGGAGGTCAGAAACGTTGACAGCCCATCGGACAAGAGTGTCCTTACTGCAATCTCTACCGGGCTTCGAAAGGACGGGAAGCTATATGAAGACATATACAAGTCTTCTGTCAAAAGCCTGGGTGAATTTTACAAGCAGGTCGCTAAGGAGGTCTGTTGGGAAGAAACTTTTGGCCCTAAGAGGTCAAAAAAGAGAGATGACTGGGAAATCCCTAGGGGGAAGAAGAAGAATGAGAATGAAAGCAATAAAAGAAGTCGAGAAGACGACCTAAGGGGTCAGGGCATAAAGAAAGTACGAGTTGAGCCTTACTAGCCTCCGCGTCGCTATGAGACTTATACTGCTTTGTCAGATGCTCCCGATAGAATTTATGCTGTAGAAAGAAGGAACGAGGACTTCGAACGACCTAGACCCATCAGGACCCCCGTGGATAGAAGAAACCAAAACAAGTTTTGCATCTATCATAGTGAGGTCAGGCACCATACGTCAGACTGTTAGGCGCTAAAAGAAGCCATTGAAGACCTAATCAAGAGGGGTCGTTTAGGAGAATATGTGACAGGAATCCTGGGGTAGAGATCCCGGCACTACTAGTAACATACATCACACCGCCATCAAACACCTGGGAATGAAGAGACACCTTCTGTCAGGACGATATTCACTATCCATAGTGGGGCCCACCTCGGCGGCACAATGAATCGATCACGTAATCATTATGTTCGAGATGTTGGTCGTGTTTTCCTTGTAGCCATGAACAAAATGACATACCTGCCAAAAAGGCCAAGGTAGTCATGAGTGACATCACGTTTACCAAAGGAGACACGACGGGGGTACGTTACTTGCACAATGACGCTATCATCATATGAGTGAGGATAGCCAATGTGGAAGTAAGGAGAATATTGTTAGATATCGGAAGCTCTGTAAATGTGATGTATAAGGCATGTTTCGGTCAGATGGGCATGGAGACAAGATAGACTGATCCATCGCCGGCCCCCCTTTATGGATTCACCGGGGATGAGATACTTCCGATGGGGCAAATTAAGCTCCCACTTACTGTAAGAGACTCAGACCGTCAAGCCACTGTCATGACAGACTTCTTGATCATTAATTGTCCTTCAGCATATAACGTGGTGCTAGGACGACCCGTCATGAATGAGCTCGATATGATAGTATCAACCAAGACGCTCGTCACAAAGTTTCCTACCCCGGACAGGACGGGGTGCATCCAAGGAGAACAGCAGGTGGCTTGTCGTTGTTACGAGGAAGTGGTGAAGCTCGAGGTACAAAAAAGAAAGGTGGACATGGTCTGTGGTGGATACTCCCACCTGATGAGCGAAAAGGGGGTTGCTTATGACCTTAATCCCCGAGAAATGGACAAGGAACAAACCATAGGGCTGACTGAAGACCTGGAAGAAATACAAATAAGTGAGAGAGATGAAGAGAGATGCCTGAAGGTAGGAAGACAACTACCACCCGACGTGAAGACATAACTGACAGACTTTCTCAGGGCAAATGCGAATGTTTTCGCCTGGAATCATGAGGATATGGAGGGCATCGATCCAAAGATAATATCCTACTCGCTGAACATCGACCCTCTGGCCAAGCCTGTCTGTCAAAAGAGGAGACCAATGACTGCCGAGCGTTACGTAGCACTCAAAGAAAAGGTGGATAGGCTTTTAGCCAACAAATTCATCAGGAAGGCCCAATACCCCACCTGGGTAGCTAATCCAGTCCTCGTTAAGAAAAAGAACAGGAAGTGGAGGACCTGTATTAATTTTATGGATCTAAATCGGGCTTGTCCAAAGGATAGTTTCCCCCTACCCAGGATAGACCAGCTTGTAGACGCAACCGCAGGGCATGAACTCTTAAGCTTCATAGACGCTTACTTAGGATACAATCAGATCCTAATGGACGCACGAGACAAAGAATACACCTCATTGTCACTGATCAAGGATTGTACTGCTATAAAGTGATGCCCTTTGGACTCAAAAATGCAGGGGCGACATACCAGTGATTGGTAAACAAAATGTTCCAGGGGCAGATCGATAAGACAATGGAGGTAAACGTAGACGACATGCTTGTGAAGTCCAAGCGGCTTGATGATCACGTCTAGGATTTGAATGAAATGTTTCGGATCCTGAGAAAGCATAGGATGAAGCTAAACCCCTTCAAATGTGCCTTTGGCGTAGCCTAGGGAAAATTCCTCGGCTTTATGGTTAACAATCGAGGGATCGAGGGCAACCCAGAGAAGATCAAAGCTCTTCTTGACATGCGTCCTCCCACTGGCCCCAAAGATGTCCAAAGCCTAAATGGACGAGTCACCACCTTAAGCCTATTCATTTCAAAAGCCTCCGACAAATGCCTCTCTTTCTTTAACGTCCTTAAAAAAGCTAAAAGGTTCGAATGGACCGGGGAGTGCTAGGATGCGTTTAGAAAACTTAAAGATTATCTTGGCCAGGCACCCCTCCTTTCAAAACCAAAAGAAGGAGAAAAACTGATCATCTACCTTGGGGTGTCACAACACACCCAGAGTGTGGCACTAACACGAGAAGAAGGGGGGTTCAGTTCCCCATATACTACGTGAGCAAGAGGTTGTTAGATACAGAGACAAGATACTCCCCTAGGGAGAAGCTTACGTATTGCCTTGTCGTGGCCTCGAGGAAATTGTGACCATATTTTCAAGCTCACAGCATCATAGTTCTTACACAATATCCCTTGAGGCAAATTCTGTAGAAAACTGACACCTTCGGACGATTGCTTAAATGGGCAATAGAGCTCGCTCAGTTTGACTTTGAATACAAGCCCAGAATGGCCATCAAAGGACAGGCATTAGCAAATTTTATTGTCGAATTCACAGGACCCATAAGGGAAAAAGTAGAAGTCTACGAGGCCCCCTGTTAGGAACTGTTCGTCGATGGGTTGTCCAACAACAGAAGGTCCAGCGTCGGGATATTTCTCGTTAGTCCAGAAGGACATAGAATCTTTAGTATCTTAAAATTTGAATTCCAGGCCACAAACAATGAAGCTGAATATGAGGCTCTGCTGGCAGGACTACGTTTGGCTAAGGTGGTGCAAGCAGAGAAACTAAGGATATATAGTGATTCGCAACTCATTGTTGGTCAAACAAAGGGCAAGTATCAAACTCATGAGCCTAGGATGGTGCAGTACCTTCGAAAGGTTTAGGAATCATTAGAATCCTTCTAGCAGGCCGAAATCACCCAGATCCCATGAGCTCAGAATGCTCATGCCGATACTTTGGCTCGATTATCCATGATGAGCGAGCCAGATCCCGTAGAATCAGTCCCAGTAGAGCACCTTCTATCCCTTAGCATCGAGCAGCGAGAGGAAATTAAAATGATCACAGATGGATCTAACTCTTGGATGAGCCTCGTCATTAACTTTTTGAAGAATGGAATTTTGCCAAAGGACAAAATTGAAGCACGACGCTTACGGGCACGTGCGACAAGGTTTTGTATTTGCGATGACGTCCTTTACAAGAAAGGATTTTTAACTCCCCTCCTAAGGTGTGTTGACAAAAAAGATGGCGACACTATTTTAAAAGAAATTCATGCAGGACATTGTGGAAACCACGCTGAAGGATTGTCATTGGCCCAAAAGGCCCTACGACATGGGTTCTACTGGCCAATAATAAAACAAGATGCGATGAATCTCATTAAGAGATGCGATAAGTGCCAGAGGTTCGTGAAAGTAGCCCAAGTTCCCCCATCTTATTTAAAGCAGATGGTAAGTCCATGGCCATTCGCTATTTGGGGGATCGACTTGATTGGGCCTCTCCCAAAAGCACAAGAAAATTGTAAATACGCCATCGTGTCCGTAGACTATTTTACAAAGTGGGCTGAAGTAAAAGAAATGGCCAAAATTTCATCTTCCAAGGTCCTAAGTTTTGTCTGGAGTAACATTATTTGCAGATATGGGGTCCCCCAACAGATCATCACCGATAACAGGACCCAGTTCATGTGTGAGCAATTTGTTGAATTTTGCAACAATTTTGGAATCGTTAAAAGTTTCACATCAGTAGACCACCCTTAGAGTAATGGGCAAGTGGAGGCCGTTAATAAGATTATCAAGAAGATTTTGAAAACTAGGCTAGAGGCGAGAAAAGGTGCATGGGCTGACGAGTTATGGGCATACCGAACGACTCCCTGCAGTTCGACAGGAGAAACTCCCTTCTTGATGGTCTACGGATGTGAGGCAATGATCCCTACAGAATTTGAAGTCATGACGCAATGAAGACTTACCTTCAAGCAAGAGGACAACGATCAACTACTTGCTGCACGTCAGCGGCGCATCGCAAGATATTACAACCAAAGAGTGCGACCCTGAAGGTTCAACCCAGGTGATCTCGTCCTATGACTCGTCCTGCCAGGAGTGCGCAAACCTAGCGAAGGGACCCTAGGACCAAATTAGGAGGGCCTGTACTTAATAAAAAGAGTCATGGGTGATGGCGCCTATCACTTAGTTAATGAAAATGGAGAGGAACTCCCTCGTGCCTAGAACATAAAGTACTTATCTCGATATTATCAGTAAAAAGTAGAAAATTCTGATTGTATACGACGTTATGTACTCCCTACTCGATGTAATTTCAGAAAAATAAAGCCTAAAGTGTTACGAGGAAACAGTAAAGATGAATTCATAAATTATACGAATAAATTGACAAAGTTTCACAAAGTCATCAGTTATAGGCCAAAAAAGAAAAAAACCCTTGAGGCGCGGGGTTCTCAGGGCCATCAGGGGCAGGCTCATCAAGAACCTCAAACGGAAGGGGAGCAATCTCTTCTAAGGGAATATCCGTCCCATCTCGTTCCTCAACCGGAGAATCTGTTTCAAAGGCATCCGCCTTAAAGGACTTAACGACCTCCAGGGCCTACGACCCAAAGAATGAAAAATCCATGTCCGGGGTGCTTCTCCCATAAAGTAAAGAGAAAGTCCTTGCAGGTTTGTTACCTTGACTCTCTAGCAGCAACAACCACTCGCGAGGATATCTTAGCTTTTGTGAGATGAAGCTCCCTCTTCACCTCGTCCAGTTCCCTCTTGGCGGTTTCGGCCCCATGACACGTGACGTCTACTTGCTGAACCGTGTCCTCAGTAGTCTCATTGGCTGTTTGAAGGTGCTTGTTCATGTCTTCCAACTCTATCTTCACTTTTTTCAAATCTATTGAGACATGCCCTGATGTCTCCTCAGCAACTTCACGATGCCACGTCTCGTCCAAAAGTTTGGTCTCCATCTCTTTAATCTTCTCTCACAGCCCTTGATTTTCAACGAGAGAGGCTGCAAGGTCGTTTGCGAAAGAAAATTCCTTATCTTCTTGTTCCCACGTCAATTCCTCAATCTTTAATAGTATCAGAACATCTTACAGAAAAGAAGAAAGAAGAAAGAAAGGACACGAGTCATCAACCACAAAATCGTCACGAATGTTGAAAGTGACGATACTTACCACAAGGCCGTGGCGAGTAGCATATCCCATAAGCCTCCTTATGGTGCAATCCTCGGCTTCCAATGCCCTGACCTTCTACTTCGGCCCTAAGATTGTGTTCATATTCTGAACTAAGGTCAGGGCATACCGCTCAGTCAAAGAATCAGCCTCGGCAAGAAGAGGGATAAAGTCACCCTCGCTGTCATGAGAAGACACTCCCCTTTTTCTCTTGTCAGCCTTTCTCCTTTTTGGGGGGGGGGATCAGACAGGACAAGGGTTTCAACCGCACCCTCTACCTCAGAACGAGGTGACAATAATGTCTTGCGGGGAGTGACTGCAGGCAATGGTGACAACACGGCAACTTCTGAATCCATGTTGTCGGGAGCAGGAACTTTATCTGTAGGAGGAGGAAAAGGATCCGCTACAGGAGCTGGAAGGCACCATCTTGTGCCACGCGACGGGGTAGTTTTCAAAATAAGATCCATAATATCGTCGTAATGGTTGAAGTTGGCATGACGGACTTCGGACACTCGTTGAATCCCGATCTCCCCTGTGACTTTGATGTTCAAAGGAGGTGCGAGACCGTACAAACAAAGTCGAGATTCGTTGAAGTCGTGCTCAAATCTGCTCGCCAACCTAAGGTTGTCCAAAATCCCAAGCTCTCTTATCCCCAAGGTAAGGGTCTTGCCGGTCCTAACTGCCAAAAGAAAAAGAGACGTTAGCAATGCAAAACTAGAGAAAGATGGGTTAGACGATACGTCACTTTATGCGACAACTATCAACCCACTTTCCTGGAGAAAAAATGGAGTCAAAGTTCTTGAGGTATCGCAACGAAGGACAGGATACGTAGAACCAACAAAATTTATAAGGTCCTACGTTAGATTTGCCTATCGCGGACCCCTTCGAAAGGATATCTTTATACAGCGTCTTCCTGGCTGTAAGAAAGTGCAACCCATCTGATGCATTTGTGCATCTGAGGCCATAGAGATAACACAGAGTCTCAGGGGATAGCGGTGGCAGGTGATTTCCCAAATAAATTAAGGCAAGCGAGATTAGCGATGCGTATGAATTAAGAGTAAGTTGGAACGGGCACAACTTCACTCTGTTCAAAAAATCAATAATAAAAGGAGGGACAGGGAACCTAAAATCAACCGTAAAATGCGATAAACTCATTGTAATAAAACCCTTGGGGGGATGCGTTGCATGATCATCCGATGCAGGAATCATGGCGCTGCACCCTCTTGGCACCCGATGAGAATTAACCACGAGTTGGACATCTCGCCGTCGCATCATAGACACATGGAAATTAAAAACTTGACGATCACGAGATTCTCTCACTGTGACACCCGAGCCCTCTAAAGGACCTTGATAGGCTATAAATGATGGAGCCTCGCCTTTTCCGCTGGGCACCAGCCTTTCAATAGATCACATCCTTGTCTCCTCTAGAGTGGCCTCCATCTCCTTGCCATCATCTCCTACTGAATGATGGCGTTGCGCATGACCTGCTTCCATCTACACGGGAAGAAAGCCGGTTAGGCCGCTGCAAGCAAGCCACACCAAAACTAAAAAGCCTAAAACTCCCATGGATCACAGGCCATGTGCAACCCGAGTCACTACAACAACTACCCAAAATCGCACTAGGAGAAAGGAAAGGAAAGAAGGATGGCCCCGAGTTATACGATCAAGGCCTGACGGGGGGAACTGGAAAACTCCAAGAACGATCGACAAATCAACTACATTAAACCAAACAAGGCAGAACCCCAAAGAAATAAACTAATAAAGTTGAACTCGCAAGAGACCCAAAGGAATGGAAAATCAGGAGAAATGGACAAAAACTTACCGTAGTTTCCTTAACAATGAAAGATCCAATTGAAATGTATCTGCGGCTTCAGCAGGGAAAAAGAACCAGAACTGAGAGAGAAAACCATAAAAACGATCGGAGACTGAGCAGAATAAGTCGGGAATAAAAGAAGAGAAGTTTTTCAAATGAGGAGAAATGAAAGGGGTTCTTCTGATATAAAAGGAAGCGACCCCATCGTCAGATCAAAAAGGCTATTGGCTACCCACGATCCAACGGCTGGGGGAATACGAAAGCCAATAAATGATGGTACAGAAAATTGCATGAAAATTCGGAGGCCATAATTACTCACTGTCATAGGGAAAATAAAAGACCGTGCATGAAGAACAAACAAACGAACCGGGCAACTCAAATGACAATCGAAAGGTCGGGGGCTTGAAGCATAATCTTGCGTCCAAGTAGTATGCGGAAAGCGTAGAATTCTTGCATGAGCCGTATCCAAGTAATGTGCTTGGTCCGCACAGAATTCTTACGCGGAACAACTTTGCATCCAAGTAGTGTGCTAACCGCACAGAATTCTTACGCCGGTCAGTGGGCTTGAAGAGTAATCTCGTGTCCAAGTAGTACGCGGAAAGCGTAGAATTCTTACGCAAGCTGCGTCCAAGTAATGTGCTTGCCCCGCATAGAATTCTTGCGTGGAACGACTTTGTGTCCAAGTAGTATGCTAACCTCACAGAATTCTTGCGTTGGTCGGGGGGCTCGAAGAATAATCTCATGTCCAAGTAGTACGCGAAAAGCGTAGAATTCTTATGCGAGCCATGTCCAAGTAATGTGCTTGCCCCGTACAGAATTCTTATGCGAAAGGATCGTACGCATATGCAAAGTCTTCGCCAAATAAATTCCCTCAAAACATCAAACCAATGTCGAAGGACCCGATAGTCTGACCCCTCTTCCACAAAATCCGAAACCAGGAGCAAAAGCAAAGACATAACTCTCACCCCACAGGACGAGTCGAGAGTTGGGGGGCTTATGTTATGAGCGTTATTTGGATAAGGGGTTCAAGAAGGGCGACATCCAAGGGAGCATAGTGTTAGTTTGGGTGGGTGCCCTAGGCCAATTTGATTGAGCCCTATTGCATCCAGAACTATACATTCTGTGCATTTAGATATA
>JANHAO010015077.1:0-15004 GCA_026873985.1 Saraca asoca | reverse complement strand
TAATACTATATTCTGCAATCTTCAAATCTGTCTTCTGCGTTTTTGAATTATTGCATCTATTTGCTCTAAAAGATTTCAGTTAAATAACTTCAATCAAGAATCTAAAAGGTGTATGCAATTCCCCAATGAGAAAAGGGCAAGATCAAAGTTTATTCCGCTATATAAATTATTTACCACGTTTTTATATTACCTGTTTGGGACCTACACCTCTTAACAGCCATCTCAGAGGGACTTTGCAAAGATAGAAAGCTATACAGAAGCCTCTACAAGTCCCCAGCTTGAGACCTCACTGAATTCTATGAGCGAGCTATCAAATAAATAAGATGGAAAGAAACCTTCAGAACGGAGGAATCCAATTAGAGTGTGAACCCCAATAGTCCCATCACAAGCAAAAAGAAGGATAGTGAGAGTCATAATGACCCCACTCCTCAGCTCGTGAAAAAGGTAAAGCTTCAGCGACTTAGAGCTCGCTTTGAAAGCTATAGCATCCTGTCAGACACAAGATAAAATTTTTGCCGTGGAAAGGCACAACGAGGACTTTGGAAGGCCCAGACTGATGAAAGTGTCCACCAAGTCTAGAGATCCAAGCAGATTCTACGCTTATCATAATGAGGTTGGACACACCACCTCAGAGTGTCAGGCACTAAAGGATGCCATTGAGGACCTCATCAGAAGAGGCCAACTATAGGATTACATGGTGAGACTGCCAGGGTAGTGCGCTCAACAGGCTCAGTGAATCACCAACTGAAAGCCTGAGCCCTCCATTAGAACCATATTCTAATCCTGTAACATTTCCCTGAGACTGATGATAATGAGTTGTATCAATCATTTTATGTTGAGTCAATGTAATTTATAGTTGATTGGCCAAAAAAGCATTGTCTAAATAAAGAGTTTTCACTCCACCATTGCAAGGATTCATTCGGGGGTCAGACGGCTTGAAACCTACCCCGTCAATATATCCAAAGCAAACCATATCCCTTACACTGGGATCAAGAATACAAACTCTTTGACCATTGAGCAATAAGCTTGTTGTTTCACTGAGCAACGAGCTTGCTACAGGGTTGAGCAACAACCTTGCTGCCTTGCTAAGCAACGAGTTTGCTGAGGGACTAAGCAACAAGCTTGCTACCTCACTGAGCAACAAGCTTGCTGCCCCACTGAGCAATAGGCTTACTGTGAAACTAGGGAACAAGCTTGATGTGGTACAAACGTGCGACATCACCTAGCAATGAGTCATCATGTTACTACTGAAGAAACTGATCTGAGGGTAAGACGACCCCAAAGCCTACCTCAACAGCACACTCAAATCATATAGCGGCAACAAGCCCCACCTCGTCACAAGGACGCAAAGATGAACTCATCACAACTCTTATGCAACACATATATTCATGCTTAACATACAGCTAGAAGATCACGGTTCACACACCTGATCTCTCATATGTCGCAGCTCATATGCGACCCAATTCTTGCTTACCGAAGGTAACTAAACAGAAAACAGAAAGTCAAAAAGCACAGTCGATTGGCCAAAGAAACATTTTATTAATCATTAGAAATGTATAAACAGCGGTGCACGAAGCATCCAATACAACTTTTAGAAGCTACACAAAGCCTCAAAATTGCAAGATTACATCAGATAAAGAAGAAAAACAAAAATAAAGGCAAGAAGCCTACAAGCCTAATACTACCATTCTGGCTAGAAAGCGATGAGCCAGCTAAACTAGGAGGCAAACTCCTACCAGCAAGAAGACCAACAATTCCACTTTTGCAGTCTTCCCATACATAGTTGACAGTTCCTACTAGACCAAACCCAGCGTAACTCAAGAGGACACCAAGAATCCTAACAGCCATGTTGGATTCCATGAAAGGAGCTGGGGAAGATAGTCCAAGATCAGCACAAGACTCCTCAAGAGCCTGCCAAATGGATCCTGCAGCGAAGCCACGTACAACAGGCTATCCATGCCTCCCGACACTCTGTAATAGGCCATCCATGTCTCAACAAGCTTCATCGGAAGCCAAGACATAGAAAATGCAGGGGGATCATCAGTCTCTTCCATCGAACTTCTTTGAGGCAAACGAAGAGGTCCCTCAGGGTATAAAAAGACCAACTCGGCCCATCTAAGAATCCCGAAGACATCTGGCTGATCTTCATCCAATGACCCAAAACGAGTGGCAATGCCACGCCAATAACCAAAAATGGCAAACAGAAAAAAGCATGGCTTAAAGCAGAATGAAAAGACAGACAAGAAGTCTGAAACGACAATCCATTCAAGTAAGAACTCTAACTGGAGATTCAAACAAAGCCTCGAAAAAACTATAACTCCCAGTTCACAAAGCAAATCGAGAGTTAGGGGGCTTATGTTATAGGCAAAAAATGGCCTTGCAAGAATGAGGCAAACTCGAGCCCGGTAGAGGCCAAATCACTCAGCTTGCCAAGGATGCCCAGTGAGATCCACCTCACTCACTGCCAAAAAGTGACACAGCGAGGTGGCCACAAGACTAGCTCACTAAGCAGTCGGCGACCCTGCTCGAGCTCGCTATCCTACTATAGTAGCACTGAGCTCATTATAGCGACCTTCCACAGCAACCCCGAGCTAGGGACCCCCAAGTCGGGATGACAGACACCTTGCACAATAAAACATTACCAAGCGGCAAACACATACAAATGCAAGTGCACAGCCGACAAGAGGGGCCCACCCCACAGATAGAAGCCTGCAGCAGCCGAATTGCAAAGAGTCTATCTATCTTTGCTATTTATATCTTGATGTAACATAATTGTAGCTTGTAATTAATGCATGTAACTCTCCCTTCCTCTATAAATAGGATTGCATTGTTAGAATAGAGGAGGCGAGAAACTTGTATGCAAAAACTCTATAAAAGTCTCTTCTGAAACATCAATAAAATCTCCATCGTGGACGCAGGGTCCAGTATCACTCGGATTTAGCTGAACCATGTTAAAAACACTACACCACCTCCATCTTTCTCCTTCTTCCTCTCCCTTTGTCTTTTTTGCACTTCGATGAATGGAATTGGATCCGCGAATTCACCCCCGTTGGCCAAAATCTGGGATCCTCCGTACAAACCAAATTTTGACATTAACAATTCATAATAGTGAAGGTTATAATTTTCTCATCTATAATTTTACCACAAAACTTAAAACTCATTATCATCTATAATTACATATTCATTTACATGTTTTTTCATATCAGTCTTTCTACATGTTTTGATCTAGTGAATCTTTTTCATAAATTATTTACAAGAGAATTAGACATTTATTTTTTATTTTGCCTCCAATAATTCAAATGTTCTTTAGTGGTCCATATGTAGAAATTAGTCATACAAAAAGCTTTATTAAGACCAATGCTTTAAAAATTGAACTAGACAATAAATTGGAAAAGTTATTGGGTCATGGTTTAATTAGTCCAACTAGTTAAATCAATTATTGAACCAGATGATGTCATATATATATAGATTTATATAAATTTATTAAAAAAATTATATAATAGCTAACATACACTATAAATATGAGCTCATATTTTATATAAAAACATAAAAAAAATTAAAGAAATTAAGCAACCTAATTAGTTTTTAGTCAATTAAGTGTTAAATTTCTTTTTTTTTTTGGTTAGTTTTTTGTTACATATAAGTTTACTAGACTAACCTAACAAAAAAGAAAGTTTACGAGCAAAAAAAAAAATTACCAATTTTTTTATTTTTCCTGATTCTTGCTAATTTGGACTGGTTCAATCACTAAAATAGTTGTTTAGGTCAACTCAAATCGAAAAGCAAAATGATTAGTAGTCAAACCGGCCAGATCATTTGATCTGATTCAATTTTCAACACACTAATTAAAACCATTATCACTTAACATAGTATGTGATCTTCTTCAATTTAAGGTCAGGGGATTAATTCTTGCAGCTCCCATTTTCTCAATTTAAAAGCTAATTTTAACATAAGATTTAGGAATGACAATAGCCATTTCCTAATCATTATAATTCTTCAAGTCCCCTTCATACTATTATCATCAATCATATCATTTTCATTTGTAACTAGTTCAGGAAAGATAGATGCATGTTCCACACAAGTAATATTCTTAACATTCCACACAAGTAATATCTTCACAATCATGTAAGGTCAATAGCAATTCAACTCTTTATCCTCACTCCACAAATTTAGTACCATCAAATGCACTGGATTTGAGAATATCAATAAATATAGATCCCCCACTAGGAATAGGAAAAGTGATTTTATATTCACATTACTTTAAAACAATCACTTACCCATTAGGGATTTGTGATGCAGAAAGGAAGATTTTTAAAAAATTTAATAATTCCTACTTACCTGTTGGGGATTTTATGAAACACAAAATGATAAAAAATTACTAAATAATCAAAATAGACACACACGCACACACACACACACACATATAGTTTATTGGGGATTTTGTAAAACATGAAACAATTATAAAATTACTACACAATATAGAAATAAAATATGTAGTCAATAATAAAACACAACAATTGCATTACCTACTGGGGATTTTGCAATTTAGAACAAATAGGATCATAGGTAATCAATGAAGGAAAAATTAACATAATATTATATCCTTTAAAATTATACAAGAATCATATATCATGCAGAGGCTTAATCACTTGTAATTGTAAGAAGTAATATATTCCCCATAATATAAAATAAGAAAAATAATCATACATCAAATAATCATTAAATGTTATCAAATGATGCTATAAGTGTAGGTCCCAAATATATATATATATATATGTATGTATATTACTTCTTACAATTACATATATATATATATACATACATATATATATGTATATATATTGATATATATATATATATGTATGCATATTGATATATATATATATATATATCAGAGTGTTGAAAAATGATCTAGCCTTTTTTACATTAATAAATTATATACTCTCATTAAAAATAATTTGGATTCTTTTGATTGGTAAAAGTGAAAGTTTTAACAAAATTAATTTTGTATTTGGAAGCTAATTTGATGATCAAGATATCAATTACAATAACCAAATTGATATGATGTAATATTGCAAATCCAATTAGATAATCAATCAAGATTATATGAGAGTGTATAAAAATAGATTATTACAGAATGTATAAATGTGCAGAAATAGTTTAACAGAATTATGTAGTATTGCAAATGTAAATCTACAAAATTATTATGTTACAGTAAAATTAAATTGTAGAATATAAAGAAACAATGAAGAACATTACAATTTTTAAAGTGGTTCAACTTCACCTGAAATTACAGATGAAGTCTACATCCACTGAGTCAGTCCTCAACCAAATGACTTCTTCTATTACTGTAATAAGATTTTATTTGGGCTCCTGAACAGCTAGTTCATATAACAAGAATTTTTCTAGGCACTTGTCAAACCTAAAAACAATAAGATTTCATCGGGCTCTTACCTAACCTAGATACAACAATTCTTCTATCTCTTCAAACTATGATCAAACTTATAACCTAGAGATGTACAAAGAATTCAATGCACACTTAAATTAATTGTAATCAACCTCACAGCTAAAGAAGATGCAAAGGGAAAATCAACCTCTTCCTTTGTCTCTCTAATTTCTCTTAACCTAGAAATTGCAATTAAAGCAAATACATAGATTCCTATAAGCCTAGAAATCTAAAGGTAAATTCAAGATAAAGGTAAAGATATACAATACCAAGTTTGAGATAAAAATCTCAAACATCTATCTATAAAATTCTCTTCAAATCTTGATAGAAGATCCTTGAATTAATTAGATAAAGAGAGGTAGTGATGAATATAGTCAAGCTCAAATTGCTCTGAAATTTTCACACTTGAAGAAGTGTGTTTTTTATGATATCCATTAAAACCAAGGTGTTTGTATAAAGAAGGACAGACTAGTAACAATGTAAAAGTAGAAGCCATTTTCTCTTTTGAAAACAAGAGAGTATCAAGAGCCTAAAGCTCTTATACCAACTGTAGGTCCCAAAAATATATATGAATATTGATATATATATATATATATTAGAGTGCTAAAAAATGATCTTGCCCTTTTTACATTAGTAAATTGTATGCTCCTATTAAAAATAATTTGGATTCTTTTGATTAGTAAAAGCAGGAGTTTTAACAAAATTGTTTTTGTATTTGGAAGCTAATTTGATGGTCAAGATCTCAATTGGAATAACTGAATTGATATGATGTAATATTGCAAACCCAATTAGATAATCAATCAAGATTATATGAGAGTGTATAAAAACAAATTATTACAAAATGTATAAATGCTTAAAAATAGTTTAACAAAATTATGCAGTATTGCAACATGTAACAAAATATGTAAATCTATAGAATTATTATGTTGCAGTAAAATTAAATTGTAGAATATAAAGAAACAATGAAGAACACTACAATTTTAAAAGTGGTTTAACTTCACCTAAAATCACAGATGATGTCTACATCCACTGAGTTAATCTTTAACAGGATGACTTCTTTTTTTACTACAACAGGATTTTAACTAAGCTCCTGAATAGCCAATTCATATAACAAGAATTTTTTTGGGCTCTTGCTAACCTAAAAACAATAAGATTTCACCAGGCTCTTGCCTAACCTAGATACAACAATATCTTCTATCTCTTCAGATTATGATTAACCTCATAACCTAGAGATGTACATAGAATTCAATGCAAACTCCAACTAATTATAATCAACCTCACAACTAAAGAAAATGCAAAGGGAAGATCAACCTCTTTCTTTGTATCTCCAATTTTTATCAACCTAAAAATTGCAATTAAAGCAAATGCATAGATTCCTATTAACCTAGAAATCTGAAGGTAAAATCAAGATAAAGGTAAAGGCATACAATGCTAAGTTTGAGATGAAAATCTCAAATATCTAGCTATAAAATTCTCTTCAAATCTTGATAGAAGATCTTTGAATTGGTCTAATAAAGAGAGGTAGTAATGAATCTAGTCAAGCTCAAATTGCTCTAAAATTTTCACACTTGAAGAAGTGTGTTTTTTATGAAAATTGTTAGGTTTGAAATAGGGTTAAGGATATTTACAATTTTTGTAACTAACATTTGAAAAATAACTAATTTTTAGTCCTTGAATTGATTTATGAATCAATTTGTAGCGATTATAACAAACTTATAGCTAACTAATTAATTTATGAATTGATTCAGCTTATGAGGAAATTCATGACCAAATTGATTGATGAATCAAATCATAGTATTTTGAAATCAAGTCTTAAATGGATTAGGGAATCGATTCAGATGATTTTCCTAACCTTCGATAAAAACATTTTTCAAAACTTTTCTTCATGAATCAATTGGTGAATCGATTCTAATAGTTTTCACAAGTTTTTCAACATGAATCAATTCACAAAGTGTAAAATGATTTTTATAAAACTTGCACTTGTGAAAGATCATTTTAAAAACTTATTTGAAAAATATTTGAGTTTAAATCACTTCGAGAGATTTATTTGCTACCTCAAGTTTTGAGAAATTTATTTGTATCAAGTTTGAATTGAATTTCACTTACAAAAGATCCTATAAAGATAAATTAAATCCTAAATGTAGTTGTGGATCTTTTGAATCATATGTACTTTGGTCATGCAAAAACAAATAATAACCACTAAAATATTTGATTATATACAAATTGTTTTCAACATCAAAACCAAGAGGAATGATGATATCAAAGCAATCATATCAAAAATGCTAAAAATAGGAATATGACTTTTATTTTAGGATTATCTTCTCTAGGAAAAAATTGCTATTTAATTGTTATAAGATACAAATCTCTTTGTAGGTCAAAAATCTTGTTCATAAGTCTTGGACTTTTCTAAAGGTCATGAACCATCTCCAAAAGTCATGAACTTTCTCTACATGTTATAAGTCTTTTCCATGTATGTGAAGTACCTAGTTCACAATGTATATCAAGAGATATAAAAAGAATAATATTAACATAAGAATTGTCTACAAGTGATTGACTTGTTACTTCCAATCAAGCAATAATTTTTACATGTCTTACTTATAGGACTAATGGAGGTATTTATAGGAAAGTCCAAGACTTTTAGCTTCTGAAACTCTTCATTTGGGACTAGCAAACTAGCAGGATGGCAAGTTGTTGCTAGATGGCCTACACACATAGCAAAGTCAATTACACACGATGAAAGTGGTCCACTGAGCATGCTCCAACAATGAAGTTAGTAACCTTGCAGAGTTTTAGTAGGTGTAGTGAAGATGATCAGAAGAGGGGATACTTGCTAATATATATATATATATATATATATATAGGTGTCAAGCATGCCAATTGTTGAGCTCTTGGACAAATGGACCACTTGGATGACTAGACCATGTGTCTTCAACATATTGGTAGCATTAGCAAGATTCCTATTAAGAGGTTGTTGCAATCACATTATTCATATATTTCTGAGTCATGCCAATTGTTGTGTAATGGTTAAGGGGTTAACTTGTTTAGATTTTTTGATGATCAATTTCATGCCCCAAGCTAATTGACCAAATGCTATTGGTTGTTTGACTTGGGCATGTACCTTTACTCTTGCTTTGCAATTGTTTCCTTGGACTATTCAACTTAGGCATAATTGTCATATGCTTGGTTAAGTCGATCAACTTGCTATTGATTTGGGTCCCCATCGATCAACTATAGTCCTATGTAACCTTGAGTTATTGCTTATGAGTCACTCATTATTGTTGTAAGGGCTTGGTCTTACTTATAGTGGTGCAAATCATTCGATCGATCATAGCCTTGGGCCATTTTTTAATGGCTTGATCTGTTATAGAGTATGTGCTTGTCAATAGTAATATGGGCTGGGTACAGACCTAGGTCAATCAACCTTTTGATTAGGCTGATCGATCGATCACGTCTTGGCCTAGTTGGTCGACTATGGCCATGCAAATCACTGCCTTCTAATGATCTACTATGCTTAGGCCGATTAATCAACCATAGTTTGATGGTTATTAATTTTAGGCTATGTCATTTGCCTCCCTACACCCATACCCTATTGTTCAACCAAAGGTGACTTCTTATATCCCTAAGCCAACTAATAAGTGGGCATTTTCTATTGATAGAATGTTGGTTTGTTGTGTGGTCTATCTTTGTTTTTGCTTTACTTTCATGTTTTGGCCTTTAATAAGCTATATAGTTTACTAATTTTGCTGGTTCTTTTAAGGGCTTCCAAAAGGTTAATCGCTTTAACTTCTAAGGGTCATTTGATCTTTTTTTTTTAACGAGTTGTTTAACTATTTTGACTCCCAATAGATTGTTCAACCGTTTAGGTATTTTTGCTTAAGTATCAAGGAATTGCTTAGTCTTAAAATACCAATGGACTATTCAAGCTTAAGGTGCTAAGAATTTACTCAGGCTTTTAGTGTTGAGGGGCTACTCATTTTTTGTGTGCCAAAGGGATTACTCAATCTTTGAAGTGCCTAGGGGACTAGTCAAGCTTTGCATAACAAGGAAACTATTCGATCTTTAAAGTCCGAGAGACTACTCAGTCTTTGCATGCCTAGGAGGCTATTTGGTTGTTGAAGTGCAAAGTGGACTAATGTGGCTTTGCATACTACGGGCACTGCTTAGTCTTGGAAGTACCAAGGGATTACTCGAGCTTTGCATGTTGAGCAAACTACTTGATCTTTGAAGTACCAAGGGTATTGCTCAAGCTTTGCATATAGAAGGGATTGCTTAGTTTTTGAAGTGTTGAGGGACTACTTAGTCTTTACGTGCTGAGGGAATTGCTCAATCTTTGAAGTGCTAAGGGACTACTTAATCTTTGTGTGTCGAGGGATTGCTTGATTTTTGAAGTGTCGAGGGGACTATTCAGGTTTTGCATACTAAGGGGATTGCCTAGTCTTTGAAGTGCCAAGGGACTACTTAGCCTTTGCATGCTGAGGGGACTACTCAGTCTCAATTTTGAGCTATTGGCTCAATCTTTTTTATTGTTTTTTACTTTTTTTCTTTCCTTCTTTTAATCAATTGATTGAGCACATAGTTCCTACTTTTGAGTTTTTGTGACTTGTTTTTACCATTTTTTTTTACTTGTGCAAGCTCTTCTCACTTAGGTCAATTGATTGCAGGCAAAAGATCCTACAATGAATAAAGTTAGCAATACAAAGCAGAATGGATCAGTTGAGCATGCTTCGATGTTTAAGTTAGTAATCTTTCAAGAGAAGCATAGATTAATTTGTGTATGAAAGTGAAGGATGGTACCTGTTATATTTTTATGGGTGGCCTCTTACTTTTAGTTAAATGCCAATCCTTTCTTGTAGGCTAGAGAGTTTATCATCTTTTGAGCTTTTTGGTCGATCGACATATGTGAAGATTAGTATGTTCCAGGATGAGTGCTTAAACTTTGCACTTTTTTATTGCCTTCTAAGGAGCTATAATATTTCTCATGGTTTTTTCATGCTCTACTATTTTTCCTCATGCCTGAATAGCCTCTTTTTTTTTTATGTAAGAGGTGCTCTCTCTAATTGGCTCTATTTGACATGTTTTCAAGTGAGCTCTACTTCTTTAACATTTATATATTTTTCTTGCTATGCCAGTATCTTTGATAGGGCCAACGTTAGGCACTTTTCCAAGGACACAGAAAAGTGCCCTAATCGAAGTCCTAAGCTGATTTGATACAATGCTACCCTTTAATTGAGGTCTTTAATTTCTAAGGCTAAGGTACTAAAACAAGCAAGATACCCCTATTGAAAGTCAAGTAGAGTAGCCAATGTTTTCTTAAGTGCTTGACATGTCACAAAGTGATCAGTGGAGAATGCTTCAGCCAGTTATTGAAGTTTGTTGATTGACTGATAGGGTAACGCCATGAACCATCGCAATCTGGCTTTCTTTAATGTCATCGAGAAGGTTCAACACTTGATAGCATCCATGGTTCTAGACAATAGCATGGATCTTTGAAAAGTTTCCAAGTGTTCTTAGGAATCTGTTGTTTTGGCACAAGGGTCAATGTCTATTGGCAGCTTGAAGTGGCTAGGTATCGGAGCAGCCATCATTGCCACCAAAAAGGGGTAATTATCTTTCTGGCAAGAAGAGAATTATCTAGAGCTTTAGGTGCGATCAATGGTTGGGTTTGGTGGATTATATGGTTCATGAATGTGATTGGTGAGAATTAGCTGGTGATGATTAAATTCATTTGGGTTTCACAAGACTTGATTAGTGTTGATGGTCGATTTTGTAACCAGTCAACCAGAGGTTTTGAAGCCTAAACTGCTGTAAGAAGTGTGAAAATGCAAGAAAACAGCAAAAGTAATGAGAAGGAAGAACAAGGTGAACACTGAAGATTTTTAACTGAGTTTAGCTAAATTCAGTATGACCCCTATGTCTATAATGGTTTATATTTTCTTTTGTGTGGTTATTTCTCTGTTCAAACTAGTAGAGTAACAATACAAGTATTCTCTCACTATTTTGGCAGAGTTTCTACATATATTTTTTAGTCTCTTTGTTACAATGATTTCTCTCCCTATTTTTGAGGCAATGAGGGTTACACGTGTAATTTGATAAATTATACAACTATCACTTCCATCACTGTGGGCAATAAATACTTGGCAATTCACTGTTAATTTTTAGAGCCTGATGTGTCGGTTGGGAGAATATGCCTCTGGCCGATGACTAGACTTAGGAGTTCTGTTCCCATGCTTGGGGCAGCTTACTTAGTAGTCGGAGCTTGCATTAGGTGACCTGTTGACCATGCTAGTTGGTCTTGTGGTCAGGTTCAATCAAAATGAGTCTTCTAGAAGATGATTAGGGTCTGCCTTGGCCTCGTCTCGCCTCTTGAACTTGGCTAGTGAGTTGGTGCCCTTGCCGGGTGACCTTAGCTATCGAATGACTTGGGCCTTTTTTGGTTGGACTTGTCCCCTGTTGGGCCTTTGCCAACCCATTTTGCCTTGCTCTAGAAATACCCATAACAATTAGTGATTTGTGGAAGTTACATTTGAGAATTCTGGATTTGAGGGTTTTGTGCTTAAAGATGCTAGTAGTTATGTATCTGGGTAGTCATTGGATTCATTGGATTAAGAGTGATTTGGTTTGGATGTTGTTCACTCTTTGGCGTGGTTAGTAGATTTGTGATCCTTAGGGTGGATTGTGTGATAGAGCAAGCTACAGGTGAGTGGAGAAGGTTACTAGGATTTACCCAAGAACAATGTTGATCTCCATGAGAACATGACTCAATGGTCGAGAAGGTGATAGAGGAAGAATTAGTTAGACTTGTGCACGACAGAGAGCTTCCAACTCTGCTTGCAATTAGCAAACTTGCTTGGCCAAAATATCATATTCAAGTTCAATAGCTATTCTTCAACCTTCTTCCATCATTTAATCGTGGAGGTGCTCTTCTCTCATTCTTTTGAGACACTCTTCCAAAGACAAAAGAACATGAGTGGAATGAGAAAGAGATCTATGAGAAATTGGTAGTTGGGAAAGTCACAAACTATGTCAAATGAAACTCTCCATTTGGGATTGGCAGACTGGCAGGACAACAAGTTGTCGCTAGATGACCCACACACACAATAAAGTCAATCACAAATGACGAAAGTGGTCTGGCAAGTATGCTCTAACAGTCAAGTCAGTAACCTTGCAAAGTTTCAATAGGTGTAGTAAAGATGATCTAAAGAGGGGTTACCTACTAGTATATATAGGTGTCGAGTGTGCTAATTGTCATGCCCTTAGATAAATGTTGGACAAATGGCATGTGACAATGTGTCTTCAACGTATTGATAGTATCGGTGAGATTTTCGCTAAGCAGTTGTTACATTCGTGTATCTTTTAAAATTCTTATCTAATCTTCCTTGTATGTTTTAAAATTAGGGTTGGGATTACATATTTAACTCCATCTAATTTTTATCTGAGTAAAACCGTTTCTCTAATTTATGTCGTTGATGAGAAAAGACTCTCTCTCCTTATACTTTCCGCTGCCCTGCATGATGTAATTTTTTTTTTTTAAAAAAAAAAAAAGGTATAAGGGTGTAAAGGTTTAACGTTGGTATAAAGTTTTTGATTTTTTTCTTTTTCGCTAAAGTACAACGTAGTTTACGTCTATCTTTTAAAGGATTTGATGGTTTTATGTAAAAGTCCAAGGAGTTTGGATAAAATTGAAGAAACTGCCAAGTTTCTTGTTTCTTTTCTATCATTTGTAATTCCCTTTATGATGCATGATCAGGATTAAGAGATTAAACATCTTATGTTTTAGAATTAATGATGTTATATATTTTTTCACATCTTATGTATTTATTAATCATGTGAAAATGTAATTCCCTCTCTTATGTGGATCTCTTGGCTATTCTTTCACGATGAGTTAGAAGAAATTAAATAAATAATTAAGGATATAAACGTGAAGCGTATGGCCTTAATATTGTTCTGATATTTTCATGTATGTTAACAAGGATTTATATGGCTCACGATAATGTTGTAAATCATGGTGCTTTTAGAGTCTATCTCTGTGGAGTCTTACTAAGAAAAGGTATCCAGATGGCCGTGGAATGTATAAACTCTTATTCTGTTAACACTTTACTTATATGGGTATTGGTTTTTGTTCCAATAATGACTTTGAAGTTTGCAGATTATAACATGCTGGACTTGCCAAGTGTAATTAGAAAAAGTCGACGCAAAATGATAAAAACTCAAGAGGAGGACTTTTTAGAAAGCTTAGGTCGGTATGTCTTTACTCTTGACTATTATGAAAGTTTCTTGAATGTTTTAATATGGATCCTATTGCTCATAAATTATGGGCCTTTAATTAAGAATGAGTTATTTATGACTTAGGTTATAAATGAGAGCTTTAAGAAATTCTTAAATGACTCTTTTATATGATTTTGGAATATTAAATTCCTTACTTATGATAATGTGTTAATTGTTTTATTTTCTATTTAAATCAGAAACAAAAACTATGATGATTTATATGTTAGGCATTACAACATGAATTTTACATGTATTTATGAATGTATGTATTATGTGAATTGCTAATTATTTTAGCAGATAAGGCTTTGTTTGATTTTGTATTAAAATCAAAAATTAAATTTAGAATGATTGAAAATTTGACATAATTATATGTTAAATACCTTATATGATGATAATCAATATTTTGGGCTTTGTCTAATCATCTTCTGCTTTATTCAAAAAATTAGACTTATAATGATAATTAAAATATTAAGGCATTACCATTACATTATAGGCTATATTTTATGATAATTTAAATATAAATATTTATTGTCATATATAATTATTAATGCCTCTATTGAATGCATTAATAATTCCTTTGTGTATCTTATGTTATTTTCTATATTATCTAGAAACTAAAATTATGATGATAACTAATATTTAGACATTATTGCATGTTATAAGTTTTATGTGAATGCCTATTTTAACGTATGTCTCATGCTATATAGTTTGTGGCCAAACTAGAATGTTATAACATGCACAAAATAAATGTTTTTGCATAATTTTATGTCATATGATTTGTTAATTATTAAAGTGGCCAAACTAAAATGATATCATATGCACAAAATAAAGGTGTGTATAATTTTATGTTATATAGTTTGTTAGTCATCAAACTGACCAAACTAAAATGTTGTAATATGCACAAAATAAATCTATATGTATGCCTTATGTAGTTTGTATTCATCAAAATGATCAAATAGGATTGTTATAGCATGAAAACTTCAGGATTGTCCACAGGTAAATGATAATTCTATGGTTAGTAAATATGAAGGAGGTATATTAATATTCTTATTTAAATTTTTTTGTATATCCAAAGATCCAAAGATAACACATATATTTAATTTGAGGATACTTAATTCTCTCATAAAATTATTATATGGTATTGAATTATGATAGTATGCTATAAAGTCTAGGAATTATAACATACTTTAATGTTTTATTTTTGAATCCATTGTTTGATTTGAGCATGTATATATTATTTTGAGTTTTGTATTTCTTATGTAACTTTATTCAACGATTTTGAACTTCTCTTAA
>JANHAO010015076.1:0-15019 GCA_026873985.1 Saraca asoca | reverse complement strand
AAACTAGTTAGCATAGAACTTAAAGGGCCAAAGTTTAATTTAATCCACGAAAGTAGGTATTAGATTGAATTAGGTACAATTGTTAAATCTTGAAAGAGGCTAGTAATTAATGTAGGCCAAACCAGCCCCAATTGCCTGAATAATTAAAAGAAGGAAATTTTATAATATTTACCAAGAATCATAGGTGAGGTGAGTCCTAATCCTAGGCTTTCTATGTTTGATATCTTCTTTAATTACTTTTATTTTCTTTCTTTCTTTAAATTACTTCTTCTATTCTTCTTTATTTCTTTTCTATTCCTTATTACTTTCTCTTTTCTCAATAAATTTGGATAGTTGAGTTATACAGATTTTGGTAATTAATATTAACTTCTCTGTGAGATTGACCTGTATTTGCCAGTACTAGCTACAACTACGCTGTGCACTTGAGGATATTTAAAATATTAGACATTAGCTCTTATGCGACCTAATGGTCACAGCTCTCATGCAACCTACCTTTATACTACTCATAACTAAGGCATCTCGATGTTCAGCTCGTTGCTTACCAAGAAGCATGGCCGATTGGCTATTCAAGTATCTCATTTTGATGTGATTTGCAGAATTTCACATTATCATTTGTGATGTTCAGAACATTCAAACACAATACAACATGTAAGAATCATGAAGATTTCATTTATTAAAAGCCTCAATGAGGTAAATTTACATTGAGAAAATTCAGAATACAAGTCAAAACAAAAGAAGCCTACGGCTATTACATTCTAGAAAAGAAGTCTAAACACTAAAAGGTGAACTCCCATCGATTGGGGGACTGAGGAGCACACCGGGTCCTTGACTTTCTTCTTCCTGTCATCCTCCTCAATAGCAAGCTCCTTCTTAGCCTCACCCTTAACGCTGAGGATTACAAAGAAGCATGTTGGGATGGCTGAAAAGGAAGAAAGATCTTTCCTCATTCTCAGAGAAGGAAAATTACCCGCAAAGGCTTCCTATGTAGTAGACTATACACATATCTCCGAAAAAATAGACCACTAGAAATATGGGGGGCTTATCTGAGGCTCCCATTAGTTCACTCAATGATAGAAGGAAGAGGAACTCCCTATACTTTAAATCTAATGGCCTGGTCTCACCGAAGAGTCTGGGAGAAGCTCCCAACCACTCTCATTAAATGCTTCAGAAGAAAATGAGGTAGACCCATCTGTGATAGTGAGACATATGTAGCATGAGGTATGGCTTGGGTCAGGTGAAACGACAAGCTCACAAAGACTTTGACTGCATGGTAATCCATAAAGAAGGCCCTTTGCCAGTGAAACTGGTCAACTCCTAGCCCACGAAGTGAGCTGAGAGTTAGGGGGCTTATGTTATAGGCATTTTTCAGCTTTGCAAAATGGGCTGACAAAAGCTTGACAGCAGATTAAGTCTGAAAGAGAAAAGAACCAAGCTCACTAAATCTCTATTTGCATGAGCACAAAATGAGACAGAAGTCCCAGCCTATGTTGCACAGGCATGGGGAAAGGTGGACATGGACATAGCGATATGACATTTTAAAAAAACATAGGACATTGACACGTAGGGGATATGTGTAAATAATAAAAATATAGGGATATATTTGTAAATATTAAAAAATATTGTGCTTATTTGTAAATATATATTATAATGATTATTTTTTCATATGAAAATAAGTACTCATAATATTAAATAACAGGGCATAACAAATAATAAACTGGAAATTGAGCTTGCCATGCATGTTGAAATAGGGAATGCATGTCCAAACTTTTTGAAATTACAGACACAGCCTCGGAATCGAGCTTGACACATGTGTCAAAATAGAGAACGGGTGTCTAAACTTTTTGAAATTATAGACACAACCCTGACACATTTCGTGTTAGTGTCGATGAGTGTGACACCGACACGCAGAGGGATATGAAGTGTATATGAAGTGTCGGTGTATCATAGGTCCCAGCTCGCTAAGGGATAAGACTTGGCTCGCATGGCCGATAGCTCGCTATATACGAACTCACATTGCCAAAGGCGAGCTTGCGAGAAGTTTGTCCTTACTGACCGAAGGCTAGCAACGACCCAGAGTTCCAGCTCATAGACATTGCACCTCACCCAACTAAGGGCTCGCTGAGGGAAGCCCAGAAGCAACAACCTTCTCAAACTTAGTTCATGGGACTAGTCTACAAGAAGTAGAACCGTGGGCCCATCCATAGAAAGCAAACATGAGAAGTCAGCCACCAGTTTGTAGAGGATATTTTACAATAGTCTAGGCTGTTTTGTACATTTATTCTGATGTAACAGAAATACCAACTGAGTAATTACCATTGTAACCTCCCCAGTCTCTATAAATAGGAGGAGAAAGATCATTGTAAAAGAGGAGCGAAGCTAGTATACTAAGACTCTATAGAAATTCCTTCAGATCAATACATTACCATGGACGTAGGGATCGGTGTTGCCTAGTTTTGGCCGAACCACATTAAAAGTCCTTTGTGTATTTGCTGCTCTTCCTCTTATTTCTCTTCATTCTTCATTTGCAACAACTGGAAAGCAGTTTGAATCCATAAGAACTCTTTTGATTGGTTGGATTCTGGTTCTACCAGAATCCACCGTTAACAATGTTCAGATGGTAATTTGTCCCAAATGCAAACTTTAGATAGGTAAAATGTATTTTTCCTTGTTAAAAATTTTGACAATGCTTAATTACAATTTTTCATTCTTTTAATGAATATAAATAATTTGGCCTTATTTAATTCTTCTAAATCTTAAAATATTAACTATTTTATTTAAAAAAAAACAGATTTGAAGTTGGTTTGTATAGTTTAGCTCAACCAATTCAAAAATAAAGCAATATTATTGATTGTTGCGAGGCCATTAGGATATATTGGCATGTTGGATGCTGCAAATAATGGTTGCAACTTTGTATAAGGGGAGAGATTAGTGAGTTGTTTATGTTTGCTGTGATAAAATCTTTCACCTATATACATGTAGAGAGTTAATTAAGGAGTTGTTTTCTACCAAATTCATGAAAAAGAGTAGTTTGGCGTATGATTTGTTTCCCAGCAGATTTGGTCCAAGTTGCAAATTTGACCATCCAATCTATCTGCATTTTCTTCATCTTTAGCACCACTAGACTAGAGTGAAACATTGTCTTTCTAATATTCATATTCTTGTACATCTCATATCTATGAAATTCATTTGTTTCAAAATTTTAAGTCTTTCTATTGCCATTGGGTTATATCATTATTCAGTCACATAAGCTTCTTCAATTTTTTTTCATCTCATTCTCTCCATACAATCCTGTTATGTGAATTCAACTTGTAATGTGCATTTCATCTTCAACCCTAAATTACTAAAGTAATCCTAGGATATCTTGATATTATTCATGGTCTAGTCTTCCACCCCGTGCAATGCATGAACGTTTTGGTTCAAATATGAATAGAATTTTATCTTCAACATTTATTTTTTTTCTTTTTACGACATGTAAAACAACTGAGAATAGTGTTATATATATATTAAAAAAAAAGAAGGATCATTAAGTCAAACGTGAAAAATCATTATTCCGTGCCAAACAAAACGCCACTATACACAATTATGTAACCATAATTTTAGTTATATTAATACAGGTTTGAAATAACGAATTGTCAAACTCAATAAAAAACGCTACAATACACAATTACGCAAACATAATTCTAGTTATATTAACATAGGTACCAAATAACTAACCTGTGACATTTACTCTTTTTTTAAAGGCATATTTTCTAAAAAATATATAAAAGTAGACCATTGGCTTTAGATTTAGAACCCATTTAATTTATATAGGAAGAAAGTTTATACGGTGGAGTTGAATTTTTCAAAAAGTAAATTCTTGTAAACTTTCCTAGAAATGCTGAAAGTTGTTTTGTTGATAATAAAGAATCAGCACTTCCTAGAAATATTACAAAAAAATAATATGATTTTTGACATATTTTTTGATAGAAAAATTTATCAAAAATCCATCAAAAAATTAATTGATAATGTAAAGATCATTAATTACCGATGACCATCATTGAACATTTGTCGTAAAATAAAATTCGTTGAAAAATGAGCACGAAGTCTTAAAAAATTTATTTACTGTTTCCTATGAATTATTTGATGGAAATAATCATACAATGGATTTCTGAGAAAAAATTTGTTGAAAATTTGAAAAATTTTTATACCGTTTGGGCGCGCAATCTGCCAGTCATTCTTGATTTTCTTCTACTTCTTGTGTTGCATTATAGTTGTTTCTTCTTTTCCTTGCTTGATTCTTGTGCTTTTAAGATATTTTTCACAAATTTAAATCAATTAAATTGTTTTAATTGTTTTGTTTTATATTTTTACTATTGACGGTGAATTTTGGTATTGAGTCAAACTCTAGCCAACAGGGGGATTCTTTTGGGATCTTAAGCTGTTAACCAATTGAAATATAGAAAATCAGTAGAACATACAAAAAAGGAGGGAAGAGCAGTAGGAAAATACAAGATTTTTAACGTGGTTCGGTCAAATTCAGACAGAACCGGACCTTAAGTCCACCACAGTGTATTGATCGGAAAATATTTCTATAGTGTTTCAGTATACAGGCCTCCCCATCTTAGAGTTCATCTCTTTCCTATATTTATACTGGAAAGGAGGTTACAATTGTAACTTTACATGTAGTAAATCTATTACATCAGTATTTAATGTACAAGACTTGAACAAGCAAACTAAATCTTGAAATTCGACTACTATAGATTACCTCCTACAGGTGGGCCCCATGTGTCTGCTGGCAACAATGTGATTTTGATCTTCTGTATAGCGAGCTCTCGGATCGCTGATCACATCTCACTAGTCAGCTAGATTCCTTGGTATGGGGAAGTGTTGGTTCCTTCGCGGCGGTGAGGTCGAGCTCGTTCTATCAAGGATGAGCTTGAGCTAAGGAGGTCACTTTGTGACACAAACTAGAGACATAGCACTCTGAGTGCTCTTTGCACTGGATATTTCACCGTGCTTGGGTCATTCACTAACCCTTCAATCATGATCCAAATTTCTCATATAACATAAGCCCCTCAACTCTTAACTCACTTCACGGGTTAGGAGTTGAGAGTTTTTGGCTACAGCTCGGTCAAAGTTATCTTCGAGACCGGTGCTTCATCTGCTCTAGACTGCGCTTTCTATGGCACGTGTTTGATGATTGCTGGTGAGTCAACCTTGACTTTTTTTGAGGAAATAAATGGTGGTGGTTAGGGGGGATGAATGTGGACTCTTCGGTGGAGCCTAACTTGGCTCTATTTAAGGGAGGGGGAACCCCTTCCGCCTTTGTAATATGTAAACACTGAAGATTCCGGATGAACCACCATTGTTTTTGGCATTCTAGCTCTCCACTGGGGCATGTATGGCCTTCTGCATAGAGAACTCAGAATATTTGGCTTCTCCAATAACATGGAGGGATCTTATATGGATCTCAGATTATGTCCTCTCGGCATTACTGGGAGGTAATTGTTCAACAGGCCAAGTTCCTGGTGCTTCGTGATTTGCTTCCTTCATGAATCAGAACAGGAGTTGGAGGCCTAAAAAATAAGGAGTAGTTGTGCTACCTCTGGGGAAGCATTGGAAGGAAAAATTTGAGAATCCCACCGGGCCTATGAGCTCTAATAAGCTATGATGCATCCCTTTATAGCCAGCCCTTCTTCTTAGGAAAAAATTAGTTATAGCCTTTCCCTTTGTATTTTGGCTTTCTGATATAGTTTTACCTCGTTGAGGCTTTTAATAAATAAGATTTCCTTTTGCAATCTCTATGTGTTATTCTTGTTTTTCGTATAAGCATTATGTAGACAATTTGTGGAAACAGTGCAAAATTAGAAAATTATGTGAGAATTGAGAACACTTGGTCGTAAGTCATCTGCGAGTTAGAGCGATCTCATATTCAGGCCAATCTTGCGACCAAATAAGTAGATAAGTTCATATAAGAGCTACGAAATAAGAGTAAGTGATCTTGTGCTTAGGCTGATCTTGTGGCTAAATAAGTAGATAAGTTCGCATGAGAGCTACAAAATAAGAATGAGTAATCTCGTGCTTAAATAAAGAGTTGGCCGATCTTATGGTCGAGGCAATCTTGTGCCTAAATAAAGAGTTGACCAATCTTGTGGTCGGGGTGATCTTGTGCCAAATAAAGAGGTGACCAATCTTATGGTCGAGGCGATCTTGTGCCTAAATAAAAAGGTGACCAATCTTGTGATCAGGGCGATCTTGTGCACAAATAAAGAGGTGACCGATCTCATGTTTGGGGCAATCTTGTGCGTAAATAAAGAGTTCCATTTAGGCGAGTTACTTGTTTGATGAAATATCAAAATTAGTAGAGATAATTGAAACATTTACATACGTTACAAAAATCATAGCAATTTAATAGATAGTCTTGATAGTGGGAGACTGCTCTTGCTCGGGATCCTGCCGAGACGATCCCGACCGCTGCTTAGAAGGTTGCATAACATACTCATGCAAGTGACCTCTCTTGATGAGATCTTCGATAGCATCCCTCAATGACCAGCATTCTAAGATGATGTGCCTGATCTCATTATGGTATGCACAGAATTTCCCTCAGTTGAATCTAGACTTACTGGGAGTCTTCAAGGGTGGAGGCTTTCTGAAATCCTTTTTGTCCCTTTCCATCGCAAAAATTTTATCTTGGGTATCTAACAGGATGCTATAGGTGTTGTGGCGACTTGAGAATAGGGATCGTTCATCCTTGCTCTTCTTAGCAAGTTGATGATTGGAACTATCATTTCCGTCTTCCTAGTTACCCCTCTTCTTACTTTGGTTCGAGATGCTCACCTCTAGCTTGTGCAGATTGAAAGTCTTTTCCTATCTAATCTACTTCGTAGCTCGCTCATAAAATTCACCTAGGTTGCTAATTAGGGACTGATACAAACTTTTAAATAGCTTTCCATCTTTGTGAAGTCTTGTTGAAAATATAGTCAGGATGGCCTCATCTGAGGGCTTTTTGACATTATTAACCTTGTGTCTGAAGCGAGCAATATAGTCTTTCAATGTCTCATGCTTATTCTGGAAGACCATAACGAGATGACATGGGGGCACGAGTTGCTTCTTCATCACTCTGTACTGGTCGATGAACCTTTTCTGGCACTCCTCCCAACTGCTAATGATGTAGCTAGGAGGCTCTTGAACCACATTCGAGGAACCTCACCCAATGTAGTAGGGAAGACACGACACCTGATCAAGGGGTTGTAAGTTTGAAGATCCATTTGGATGTTGAACAGGTCCAAATGATTATGCAGATCACTATCTCCATCATATAGCATAATGGCTGGAACTTTGAGTTTATGCGGGAGGGGTTCCTCCTTGATTTCCCTAGAGAAGGGAGTTCGTTCCCCAAAGTGACCTTGGTCATTTCGAGCTTGAAGGTGCTTCTCCAAATGCTTGACTCTTTGAAAGAGATCTTCCACCAAAATATCCAAGCCCCCCAATCATTGGCTAGAGACTTGGTGATTTGGTTCACTTTGCTGGTCGTGCATATGGCGATTCGAAGTTTACTCTTGGTTAGTTTCACTGGAATGCTCAAATCCGGGTGCAGCGGTCTCAGCCTATCCTTGCACATTCTGAGCTTATGCTTGCACCAACATTGTGATCGTTTTAGCCAGCTCTCCCATCATGTGTTCAAGTTTTTCCTAACGTTAGAGCCAGGCTTGTACTCCATCGGTGCTGTTGGCGGTGAGAACTGGTTGTACAGAGTTGGCTGGGGGGATGCTAATGGTTGTTCCGATGACAGGAGCGGTGGAGGAGTCTGTTGTTGAGAGGGTTGAGTTATGCATTTGAAGCTCTAGTAGCTCTTCCCTTAGCCATTGCGGTAAGAAACGAACTAGAACAGGTGAGATCCCCACAGATGGTGCCAAAATGTTGATAATGGATTTTGGTATTGAGCTAAACTCCAGCCAACAGGGGGATTCTTTTAGGATCTCAAGCTGTTAACCGATTCAAATACAGGAAATCAGTAGAACACACAAAAAAGGAGGGAAGAGCAGCAAGAAAACACAAGATTTTTAACGTGGTTCAGCCAAATTCGGATAGAATTGGACCCTATGTCCACAGCAATGTATTGATCAAAAAATATTTCTACAGTGTTTCAATATACAGGCCTTCCCCCTCATAGTTCATCTCCTTCCTATATTTATAGTGGAAAGGAGGTTACAATTGTAACTTGATATGCAGTAAATCTATTACATTAGTATTTAATGTACAAGACTTGAACAGGCAAACTAAATCCTGAAATTTGACTATTGTAGATTACCTCTTGTAGGTGGGCCCTGTGTGTCTGTTAGGCAGAATGTTATTTTGATTTTCTATCTAGCGAGCTCTCAGATCGCTGATTGCATCTCTCTAGCCAGCTAGATTCCTTGGTATGGGGAAGTGTTGGTTCCTTTGCGGCAACGAGGTCGAGCTCGTTCTGTCAGGGATGAGCTCAAGTCGAGGAGGTTGCTCTGCTACACAAACTGGAGACATAGTGCTCTGAGTGCTTTTCACACTGGATATTTTGTCGTGCTTGGTTCGTTCACTAACCCTTTATTCATGATCCAGATTTCTCATATAACATTTATTGATTACTTTTGTTTAATTATTACGTATTTTATGGGTTAATTGGTTTATCTTATTTTATTTCTTGTAGTTTTGGACTTCAGGTTATATACTAGTTTTTTTATCATGTGTTTTGCTTGGACATTAAGGTTAGTAAATATTTTTAATTACTAGTTCTTATATGTGTAAATCAGTTCGTCCTGGTTGGACATGCAAGAAGCCTAAGAGCGACAAAAGGACCAGTCAGAAGAACTGTCCAAATCGCTATGCCTTCAATCCGTGTCGTGTGTGTGACCCCTCGGCTCGAACTCATGCCTGACAGAGCGAGTTCGACATCTCTTTCCTGATGATGAGCACGACCTCGGATTATGCAATCTGATCAGTGAAGTGTGAGTAGCGACGTGGAGCTCGCCAGACAGAAGACCAAGACATACCCTGCCCCAACAGACAAATGGGGCCCGCCTATAGAAGACAATCTACAGTAGCTGAAAAAGGAGATTTAGTCTATATATTCTATCTTATACATTAAATGTTGATGTAACATGTTTACTGCACATGTAATTACTATTGTAACCTCCTCTCCTCTATAAATATAAGAAAGAAGCCTTCTATAAGAGAACACCCCGAATACAAGCAGAAACTCAGCCAAAATTGAGAGAGAAGAACCTGAGTGTTATAATTTTGTAAAAATCACCATCACAATAATAAGCTACCGTGGACATAGGGTCAGGTGATACTCGGATTTGGCCGAACCACGTTAAACCTTGTGTCTCTTTCTCAGCTCTTCCCTTCATTTTTGTTTATTTTACTGATTTATCATATTTTGAACCAGCCAAAGGTCAGAGATCTTGTAAGAATCCCCCATTGGCTGGAGCTTGGATCATTACCAAAATTTGACGTCAACATTTTTGGCACCTTCTGTGGGGATCTCACCTAATTCTGGTTCGTTTCCTACTGCAATGGCTAAGGGAAAAGCCAATAAAGCCACAAATGCACAACCCCATCCTCCGGATGGCCATGTCTTGACAGTGGATTCTTCCACTACTCCTATCATCGATGTAGTCGCTATTGCCCCTCCAGCCAGCTTAGCACAATCAGCCGCCACCACCAATGGTACTGACAGAGTGCAAACCTGGCTTCAATGCCAAGGGAAGCTTGAACACATGATGGGAGAATTGACTAAAGCAGTCATGTTGTTAGCACAAGGTGTGTAGAGATAGGCTGAAGCCTCAATGCTTGTGAATGTTCTCCAGCAACAACAAACTTAGCATCTGGGCAACCCAAACCAAGGTGACTCTCCAGCTCATTCCTCGCGAGAGCAAACCCCAGGTCACAACCCTCATGACAATGGGGATCAAAGGATCTAGCAATCGTCCAGTCAGCACTCTAGGGCATGAGACCTATTAGTTAGAGAACTATTTTAGAAGATAACTCAGTTGGAGGAACGTCTCTGAACCCTAAGTGATCGAGCTCGCTATGAGGAATGGTCACCACTCTCTAAGGAGATCGAGGCTCAAACTCTCCCTCTCAAGCTTAAGGTCCTCACGATCCCACTGTATAATAGGGATTCTAATCCTCATAGCGAACTTGATCACTTGGAGCTCTGAGGCATTCCTCCAACTAAGTTATTTTCTAAAATAACTCCCCAATAGATGGGTCTCATCCCCCAAAATGCTGGCTGGATGATAGCTGGATCTTTTATTCCTCATCATCATATGAGTCATGACCTAGGGTTTGCTCACGTGAGCGACAAGTTGGAGTATTACCTTGGTTTGGGTCGTCCAGGCATTGAGTTTGCTGCTGCTGGAGAATATTCACGGGCATTGAGGCTTTGATTCATCTCTGCATGCCTTGTGCTAAGAACGTGACAGCCCTAGTTAGTTCTCCCATCATGTGTTCAAGCTTCTCCTGGCGTGAAAGCTAGGTTTGCACTCCATCATTACCGTTAACCATGGTGGTTGGCGAAATAGAGCTGGTTGGAGGGACACCAGCTGTTACGTTGATGACGGGAGTAGTGGACGAATCCACCATCGAGACATGACCATCTGGAGTATGGCATTGTGCATTTGAGGCTCTGGTGGCTCTTCCCTTGGCCATTGCAGCGAAAAACGAACCAGATTAGGTGAGATCCCCATAGATAGCACCAAAATGTTAACATCAGATTTTGGTAATGGTCCAAACTCCAGCCAACAGGGGGATTCTTTGCGATCTCTGACCTTTATCCGGTTCAAGCATAGTAAAAATAGCAAGATAAACAGAGAAGAAGGGAAGAACAAAGAAAAGACATAGGGTTTAACGAGGTTTGGCCAAATTTGAATATCACCGGACCCTATGTCCACGGTAGTGTGTTATCAAGACAATATTTCTACAATGTTACAATGTTTCATCTCTGTTTTGGTAGAGTTTCAGCATAGTCTGACCTCCTCTCTCCCCACAAAGGGGCTCTTTTCTCACGTTTATAGAGGAAGAGAGGGTTACAATAGTAATTAAATATGCAGTAAATCTATTACATCAACATTTAATGTACAAGACAATGTGTACAGGCTGAATCTCCTCTTTCGGCTACTGCAGACTGTCTTCTATAGGTGGGGCCCCATTTGTCCATTGGAGGGGGAAGGCATGATCTGGTCTTCATCGAGCCTTTAGTTCACTTGGTATGCTTGATCAGCCAGGTCATTCTCCCATTCTCAGAATGAAGAGCCTGAGCTCGCTTCTTCATGCACGTGCTCGGCTTGATGAGATCATTTCGTGACGTAACCTGATGATAGAGTGATTTCGGGTATGCTTCAAGCTGGTCATCTCATCGCTCTCGGGCTTCTCACGAGCTCTTTTGAACTGAACTAATTTTCACATATAGCAAGCCTTAACCACCTTGAAATCTCATATGATTACATTATATCCCTTCTCTCTCAACTGCAAAAATTAGAGAAGTCTTAGTGCTTTACAAGATTATCTCCTTCCTCATTCTTTTTCTAAATCAAATTGATTAAAGATCAAATTGTGTAGATTTCATAAAGGGTAATTGAGACTAGCTCTCAATTTGGTAATGTATCCTTATCTCATTCTCATTTTTGTTCTTAAGATTTCTAGGTTTTGTAGAAATCTTGTTTACGTGTAGAAGAACTTGTGTTAAGTCTTCTAGGTTAGCAAGATCCCTACGAATTCTTGTGTATTTGTTTTGGATTGACTAGTAGTTTAAGAGCCTTTGAAATCTTGATGTTCTTTTAATTAAAAGAGATCTTCCAATTGAGGAATGATCCAAGTGGAGTAGACTTCATCTGTAGTTTCAGGTGAAGTTGAACTACTTTAAAAATTGCAGTCTTGTTTACTTTTTCTCCTGCTTTTTTACATTTTATCACTAATAATCAATTCTGATATATTTCACAATCTGCATAACATCAATTCAATATATTGATATACTGTTCACACAATTTATCAATTAAGTTTTAAAGAAATCAATCTGCTGCATTAACTTTCCAAGAAAACAAAATCACAATAAGGTGTATATATATTCCCCTAAAGGAATAAGGGCAAGATCCCATTGTTACCTAAATGGATTCAAATTTCTTTTTGGTATCAGAGCTTTGGCTCTTGATATGCCTTGTTATTTTTTCTTGAAATGGATTCAAATTTCTTTTTGTTACTTGAATGCCCCTTATGCATAAGCCCCCAGGTTTTAACGATGAGCACTACACATATTAGAAACAAAAGATTAAAGATTTCATAGAAGCAATAGATGCTGATATGTGGGAATTAGTAGAATATGGCTATGAGCCCCCTAGAACTGTAATTAATGGTGAAGTTCAATTAAAACCAAAATCTTTGTGGACTGATGATGAAAGAAAGAAACATTTGTTGGTTTCTAAAGTGAAATGGATAATATCTAATTCTTTGTCTCCTAATGAATATGAAAGAGTTTCAAACTATAACATTGCTAAGCAAATCTAGGATACACTTGAGATTGCTCATGTAGGTACATCACAAGTAAAGGTTTCAAAGATACATGTCTTAATGTCTTAATATGAGATGTTTAAGATGGAGAAGGGCAAGTTGATTAAGGGTTTGATCCAAAGATTTACAATGATCACTAATCATTTAATTTTGCTTGGTAGAAAATTTGAAAATGTAGATCTTGTTCACAAGATACTTAGATCCTTGATAGAAGAGTGGTAGTCCAAGGTCACATCAATAAAAGAGTTTTTGAAGATGGGCATCCCTACAACTCAGGAACTCTTTAGCAACCTCGAAGAGCATGAACTGGAATTAAGAAGATATAAGAAGAACATGGATGATAAAAAGAAAAAGAGTTTAACACTTAATGCTACAAAGGTATCAGAATCAGATGAAGAAGACTTTGTGAGTGATCTGCATGCACTCAACAAACTTGCAAAGGATCATAAGAGAGAAAAGGAGTAATGATAGAAGAAAACCAACTCCTCAGAAGACGAATAATAACAACAATAAAGCTGAGCAAGGGAACTTGGTTGGCACAGTTCCTACCTACTTCGAATGCAAGAAACTTGGCCACATCAAGCCAAATTGCTCGATTTATCTGAAAAAACAATTGGAAAATGAAAGAAGATAGAAAAGGCCATCATATAAAAGAACTAACTTTGTTGTCTAGGATGAAGATGAAGTAGATTCTAGTGCAGAAGAGGAAGAATCTAAGGAAGATGCTTTGCTGTGTCTCATGGCTAGACATAATGACAAATTTGAGGTATATGGCAGAAATTCCTTCTTTGCTATCTCTAATAATGATGACTCTGAATCTGAGAAAGAATCTAATGCTGAAAGTGATGAAGAAGAACTAGATGATCTATGTCTTGAGCTGTATGATTCACTAGTTCAATCTAAGAAATAATTGATACTTACAAAAAATAAGCATGAAAGCCTGATTCAAAATTTTAATGAGTTAGAAAAAGAAAAAGCTAATTTGACTGCATTAGTTGAGAAATTAAATGATAAAAAGGGGTGTGAGCAATGTAGATGTTATAAAGCTGAGGTTAAAACACTAAATGAAAATTTGTACAGGTTTTCTGACAACAACAAAAAGTTTGAAGAGATGATACAAATCAGAAATTTTCATATAATAAAACTAGTTTAGGATATAGGCAACCATTTATAGGAAATTTAAAAGGTGGAATCCTACATATATCACTTGCTTTTACTATAATCATAAAGGTCATCATATAAGAGACTATCCTTTTAAAAATGGCATTTATTTGTTAAGATAAAATGAAAGACTTGTGTGGTTACCAAAGTCTGTTACTTTTAGAAAATTTTTTGCTGTTTCTACTAACAAAACTGGACCCAAAATTTAGTGGGTCCCACCAATGCTAGTATGATTTGCATGTTATAGGAATGTGAAAGTCATAGCACAAATCTATGGTTTTTAGATAGTGAATGTTCAAGGCATATGACTGGAAACAAGAACAAGTTCATTTCTTTAACACCTATAAATGGAGGTAAGGTAACCTTTGGTGACAATTCTAAAAGAAAGGTTAGAGGGATAGGTAAGATTGGTAAGTCCTCAAACTGCTGTATAAACGATGTGTTGTATGTTAATGGACTTAAACACAATCTATTAAGTATAAGTCAATTTTGTGACAAAGGTAATCAAGTCATTTTCAATTTAGATAAATGTTTAGTTATGAATGGTAGTGATAGAAAACTGAAATTAATAGGTTATAGAGTCAACTGTGTCTATCTGTTTGATCTGGATTCTGAATTTAAATTGGATTCAGCATGCCTAGTTAGTTTTGATGATGATACTTGGATTTGACATAGGAGATTAGGCCATGTGAACATGGAATTAATTGGAAAATTATTTAAGAAATAATTGGTATCTAGCTTACCTAAATTGCATTACATCAAAGACAAAATTTGTAGTGCTTGTCAAAGAGGAAAATAGGTGAAACCCTCTTTTAAACCTAAAAATGTTGTTTCAACATCAAAACCCCTTGATTTACTTCATATGGATTTAATTGGTCTATCCAGAATCAGAAGTCATGGAGGTAACTATTATGTATTTGTGATTGTGGATGACTTTTCCAGATTTACTCAGACTCTCTTTTTATATCACAAAAATGATATATTTCAAGCCTTTAAAAGAATTGCAAATGTAATTCAAAATAAGAGAGTATGTTCAATTATTTCCATTAGAAGTGACCATGGGAGAAAGTTTGAAAATAAGGATTTCACTAGTTTTTGTGAGTGCATGGTATAAAACATAAATTTTCAGCACTTAGAACAGCACAACAAGATGGTGTTGTTGAAAGAAACAATAAGTGCTTAGGTGAAATGGCAAGAACCATGTTAAATGATAGCACACTTCCAAAGTCCTTTTGCAGAGATGCAGTCAACACTGCATGCTATATAATGAATAGGGTATTTTTAAGACCTATTTTAAATAAAACACCCTATGAGTTATATTTTGGAAGAAAGC
>JANHAO010015075.1:0-14998 GCA_026873985.1 Saraca asoca | reverse complement strand
TTAGAAAACAAAAATAGAAAGTATTTTTACAAACCAAATGCAACCTAAGTTGGCTTGGTTTAGAGGAGATTCTAGGTTCTCAGGTGTGTGTATTAATGACCTCTTGACTTATTTAACAAGTATCCCTAGTTGCAATGGGAAGGTCATTAGTGACTTAGAGGATTTGAGGGGGGATGGAGCAAAAGTTACATGTGTAATTCCACTATCTGGTTGGTCTGTTAGATGGTGAGGGCAAGGGCAACGATGATGGAGTGACTGGTGTTGGAGAGCTATCAAGATAAGGAGTTGCCAATACATTAGACAATGATGGAGAATCATATACAGAAGCAAAGATGGGGAACGAGGTAACTTCAAAGAATGTTACAATGGTTCAAGAGGAAACATGAATTTGATTATCTGAAACCAATGAGGACATGCTGTTAATAAAGTGACATGCAGTAAGACGGCACCCCAAGAACAAGAAAAGGCATGAGTTTGTAAGTAAAGTGTAAGCAGATTCAAGTAGATGACAATTTTTGCACCCAACAATAGGGCTGCCAATGAGATGAGTGGGGCAAAAGTTAAGTGACATGGCTTTTTGAACTGAAGCTCAACTTGGCTTGAACTCACAAGCTTATGAGCCAAGCTCATCAGCTCAAAGTAAATGAATTTAAAAAAAAAAATTTATATTCAAAACTTTTCAAACAAAAATGTAATGTTACTCTTTTTAAGAAAATTTATAGCAGTGTTTCACCAAAAATTAGTATGTGAAGGTTGTGTATACATGTGTATGTAAGCAATATGTGTGTATAACAGTAAATATATACACATGTATGTGTGGCATGGTATGTAAGCATCAAACCAACTCTCAAGCCAAACGAGTTGAGCATTATGAAACTCAAGTATGATTCATTTATTAAATGAGCAAAAATGTCTGGCATGTTCATCATACATTTAGTTCACATGCTTGGCTTAATGAATTAAAAGTCATTGGCACGGCTCAGTACTAGTCAGCAACTCCATTTTGTTGTGGTGTATGTGGACAATAAGATTGCTGAATTATTACCAAGGAAACTCAAGATCTAATGAGACCTGATAATAGTAATGGGCATTGTCTGTGTGCGAAACTTTAATAGATGTGCCAAATTGAGTACAACTTTCATTATAAAAGAACTGGAGTTTAAGAACTTCACTAAAAGCAACAGGATAAAAATCATCACTGATGGTAATGAAAACTCATGGGGATTGACACGACTGGTACCACATACATCTTGGTGTATGATACATCCAAAATTCCTTAGCTGCTTATATTGTTAAAGAGCTTGCTGATAATGTTTTATTCTCTCTTTTGCAGGTGAATTTCTCTCAGCATTGCAGTCAAACTTCAGTGACATCAGAAGACTTCTTTTATAATTGACATATCACAGTTCCTCTCATTATTTGATTGGAGTTATCAGGACCAATCATTGTGGTCTGGGTCCACCACAGCCTAGATGAAACCTGCATAGCATCACCATTTTTGTCCTTTTTTATCCCTTCACTAAATTTGTTTCCAGTTGTTGCTTTGTCCATTTCCAGGAAATAACTTTTTGGTCTAATGTCACTAGAAATATTAAGAATACCCTTCAAGGTACACCACCTAACGTGAAATTTCTGATGATTGAGGTTTCATTGGTCTTGGAGATTTCGGTAATTAGGCTTCTTGTAGCCATTTATGTTTCATTGTAGAAATAATATGTACAAACAGCAACAGTGCAAATACAGAGCTTAGTCAATAATAATTTCTTTCATGTTCCTCATATTTGTTTTGAGGATGATGTGATATCTGTGTGTAGCACCTATGGTTACTGCTGGGTTGTTGCACGTGTATCAAACAGTATGTTTGACACGTGTACAAGCCTTTTTGAATTTTCAGCTTCCTCACATAATCCTTCCATCTTTGTCTAGTTTTGGGTCTTGAACCCCATCTTATGCAGTTCAAGACGAAGCCAACTTTTGCAGACACTACTTTCTCAACCAAAAAAAAAAAAAAAGAAAGAACTCTGCACCAGGGTGTAATCTCTCAGAACGGGAGTTGCACTTCGCTCACATCCGCAACAAATTCAATTATTTTTTGCTGTTGGATTTTCTTTGACCTGACAAAAGATTCAATGGTCAATATTAGTTTTGTCAGGATGTTGAGAGATCAAGTGTAATAAGTATGACTTAATATTCCACATTGAATGGTTGTGCATATGTAATTAATTGATGGCCAAAACCATGCCAATTACCGATCAAGAGAACTGCTTTGGTTTGCTCAAAGGATAACTTACATATGTTTTGCAAGAGTATGTAATTTCTTTGTGGAAAATTATACTCTATCCACAAGTGATTTCGTCATTTTTAACTTAATCATCTATATTTTTAAGTGTTGAAATTTATTCACTTATGATTTTAGGTATTAGCATTTTGTCCGCTTAATATTTTTTCAATTCAAAATATAATATAAAGAGCACGTGTAACACATATTTCAGATTGTTCCCAATTTTCTCAAAATTAAATGTAACTTGAAATTGATTTTTAGAAACAATCTGTAAAAATTAAATCCTAAGCAAAATCTATAACTCAATCAAAATTATATTAAAAACTTTGAATCTAAAAAACATGAGAATTAACTTCTGTCTATTAGGTGTAATTTTTATGAATTGTTTTTGCAAATCAATTTCAAATTAAGTTTGATTTTAGGAAAATTGAGATAATATGAAGTATGATGCATATACTATTACCGTTGGACAAAAAAAAAAATTAGATAAGTAAAATGTTAGTGATAAAAATCACAAGTGGATAAATTTTAACACCTAAATACATAGGTAGGTTAAGTGAAAAACGACAAAATCACACATAAATAAAATGTAATTTTTTCCTTTTTTTTTTTTATACTACTTGCACCTTTTCTATATAATGTTGTAATCTTTTATATAAAAATTTTACTGTTGAAACTCCGTTAATAAAGTTGAAATTATTTATATACTTATCATGTGTAAAATATCTATAAAATTATAATTTTTTTAAAATACGTATCATAGAATTGTCCGTATATATAATTGTAAATATCCTGTTGATGGAGGTTAGGTTTGTAACTCAGTGATGCCTGACCCTTATGTGAAGAAAATTTTGTACTGTAAATGCATGTTGATGTTATTTTTGAGTACTAGATAGATAGGAAGCGCATGTGCTTACAATTTTAACTTTTATTTTTTTTTTCATTTCACTAATAACAGAAAAAGAATGCGGTTGACAGGTTGACAACGCTATTTTTGGAGTATTAGATAGAAAGGACAGAAATTAAAAAATAAAAACTAAGCTGGAAGAAAGGAGGCCGTTGACAGGTTCTGTGGAGGTCTTAAACATTGTTGATAAGCCATCGCCTGGAATACAATCCTGGAGAAAGCAGTCGTCTGAGCCAATATGTCCCACAGGAGCACCTTTACTCTAGCTGGGCATGATGTTCGGGACAAAACATCTGTTGCAACTATGGAATTTATGGGAGAGGATTTTGAAATTTTGTGGGAGCATTGAGTGTTGGAGAATAATGCAAGCCAAAGATTTAAATTATGATTGTAATTGCGATTGCAATTGCAACGCGTTCTTTGCAGCTATAAATGTTGCAGAAGTAAAAGTATAAATTGTAGGTGTCATGGAATGTTAGCCCTCTAGTCGAAACGGTACGATGCATGTCACCACTCTTAGCTAACATGTCAACCTTCTCATAAACTTGAGCCATACTTGAATAGATAATCGGAACATTATAAAATATGCACAACATGTCAAAAGGTAACATAAGCAAATAAATTGAAGCACTAACTCATACCAAACAACTAAGCCTTAAAAATGCCCTATGTAAGTAGCCTCTAAGGCACAACAAGCAAAAATAAAGGGACAATCGAATAGGGAGAGGAACAAACTCTATTTCATTGATATATGCCTCATTATATAGATTGAAATGTGTAAGAGAGGCTCCAAGCCAACACATTCCCTTATTTCCCCTAGACTAAGTGCCAATAAGCCCCAAAGAAACATCCGACAAGGCCCAAAGGTGCCCCTGACCAAGCGTCCGACAAGCTGTTGACACTTCTCCCTCAAAGAGCATTCTGAGCAAAAGTCCATCTACTAGAAGTAGATATATTTTTTGTGAGTTGACATAAGACCTTTTTTTGAAGCTCCGGGTAAAGATTTTGTGCTATCTTATATGGACGCAAAGCTAAAAATATAAGGAATGTGACCATGTGCTTTTTGACTCGCACTAGACAAGCGGACCTTGCCAAATTATAAAAATGCCCCTAAAATGAGGAATAATCAAAAAATTAGTACACAAGTCAGATTGCTCCCAAATTTGAGCCACAAAGCCTCCATACCATGCTTGATTTTTCCACAAAGTTTTGTATCACACTGATTACATTTGTCCCTTCAAAAGGCTAACTTGTGACATTCTCTCCCACTTAAGAAAATATCAATATCCTCATTGACATCTCAATTGACATAGCTCTCATGAAGGTCTTCAGTCTACTCCTCTTGAACTCTTCATGAGGGTCTTCAACCAACTCCATTGAGCTACTCCGTCGACCACCCTTAGCTTGTCTCTTTGAGCCAATGTCACTTGAGGACTTTTGAAAAGATGCCACCCTCAACCTGACACAGCATTAGGATAGTCTTCAGTCTACTGTTCATAAGCTCCTTCTTCGACTTCCTTCTAGCTTGTCTCCTTGAGCTGGTTCCATTAAAAATAATGCTGCATTTTGTAGACTAGAATCAGTTTCCTTTGAAACTCAAAATTTTACTGCCTATGTAGACATCAATGAGCTTATTTTGAAACTCATAAACTTTGCTGCCTCCATAGACTTTGGGTGAGTCTCCTCCAAAACTTGAGAACTTTGTTGCCTCTGTAGACTTTGAGTGAGTTTCTTCTGAAACTCAAAAAAAAAAAAAAAAACTTATGTTGCCTCTGCAGACTTTGGATGAGCTTCCCTTGAAACTCAAGAACTCTACTACCTCTGTAGACTTTGGGGTGAGCTTCCTCCAAAACTCAGGAACTTTGCTACCTCTACAAACTTTAGGGTGAGTTTCCTTTGAAACTTAAAAATTTTGCTACCTCTGTAGACTTTGAATGAGTCTCCTCCGGAACTCGAGAATTTTGCTAGCTTTGCAACTTTGCTAGCTTGTCTCCTTGAGCTGGTTCCATAAAAAATAACGTTGCATCTGTAGACTAGAATGAGTTTCCCCTAAAACTCAAAATTTTACTACCTCTGCGGACATCAATGAGCTTATTTTGAAACTCATGAACTTTGCTGCCTCGCAGACTTTGATGAATCTCCTTCGAAACTCTTTAGTCCATATGTGAATGAGGTCAATACAGGTAGTAAGATCTGTGCTTTACCATAGAAATATGACTTGATTTTTGACATACCACATAGAGTAAAGGGTAATAATAACAGACATTAATAATATCTTGAGGATGGATACCCTTTGTTCTAATGGCCAATTGTGAGCCGAACCAGATGACCTGAGCAAAACTCTATTCCAAGATGTTATTTAGGCTCTCTTGATGATCATTGCGGAAACAATGAGTTCTTTGTTTATATTTTTGGACATAAAAAACAATTTAGAGGGAAGTATTTAATGACAAACTTTCCAAACAAAGTGGATATTTCGAGGTTGTAGTCTATGGGAAGTCATACTGAGTTAGTGGGATATGTTAAGAGAGATAAAATAATGAAGTCATACTTTACAATGAATCAGATACATCTATTTATATTGAAAAATACATACAAGAAGTAGGCTTATAATAAGCCCATGACTCATTGACTTATTTAGATCTATAACTTAACTAACTGATTTGCTAACACTCCTCCTCAAATTGGAACATAGATATTAAATATGTTCAGCTTGTAATAAATACCATCAACCTGTTTTTCTAGAAGGATTTTAGTAAACAAATCAACAAGTTGTTCCCTAGTTCTAATATGTCTAAGATCAATAATCCATTCCTGGGGTTTCTTCCTAACACAACAATAATAAACCTCTAAATGCTTTATTCGCTCATGAAAGATTGAATTTATAGAAATGTGAGTACCAACCCAATTATCATACCATAATTATATAGTTCTAGAAGACTCAACCCCAAGTTAATGAAGAAGGTAAGAAATCTACACAAATTCAAATGTAACATGAGCTATAGTCTGATATTCAAATTCTGCACTTAATAGCCTATTTCTTGCTTTTCCATGATATAAGATTTCCACCAACAAATACATAATACCCTAAAGTAGACCTATGATTCATAGGACATCCTGCCTAGTTTGCATTAAATGGCCTTTTACTTTGTAATGGCTATGATTTTTATACAATATTTCGCATGTAGGTGCCTTCTTAAGATATTTTAGGATGTATATGATTGCATCCCAATAAATGGTTCTTGGAGAATTCATGAACTAAATTACTACACTTATTGGGAAAGTAATTTCAGGCCTGGTGATAATAAGGTAGTTCAATTTCCCTACTAACCATCTGTATCATTTTAGATCTTTTAGTAATTCTCCATCTTCCAATCCAAGCTTAACATTTAGGATTGTAGGGGTATCACATGGTCTGGTGCCAAGTAAACCTATTTCATACAAAAGATCAAGAACATATTTTCTCTATGATAAGAAAATTCCTTTCTTATTTAGAACAATCTCAATAACTAAGAAGTACAAAAGAACTGCTAGGTTAGTCTAAAATTTGGTTTGAAAAAAAAAACTTTCAATTTTGAAATACCCAAGCTATTACTATCAAGGATTACAATATCATTTACATAGACAATTATAAGAATACAACCTGAATCTGACTGTTTATAGAATATAGAATAATCTTGCTCACTTTTCTTCATCGCTAATTTCATTATCACATCATTAAATTTTCTAAACCAGACTCGAGGAGATTGTTTCAATCCATATAAATACTTTTTTAACTAGCACACTTTTCCATTCTCCCTCTAAGCAACAAACCCATGTGTTTGCTCCATGTATACTTCCTTAAGTAAATCACCATGTAGAAAAGCATTTTTGATATCAAGTTAACAAATAATCCAATTTTAAGAGGCAGTAAGAGAGATAAATAAATGAACTAAAGTAATCTTAGCAACTGGAGAAAAAGTTTCAAAATAATTTGTACCATAAGTTTGAGATACACCTTAGCCTTTAAGCGAGCTTTCAATCGGGCAACTGAACTATCTAGATTAACTTTTACAATAAACACCTAGTTGTTTCCAATAGGTTGCTTATCATGTGCCAAAGGCACAACATCCATGTCTAGTTTGCCTTAAGGACCATCATTTCTTTCTCCATAGCAGCATGCCACCCATCATGAGGAAGTGCCTCTAAAACTAATTTAGAAATAGTAATATAATTCAACAAAGCAATAAAGGATTGTGAAGAGATAGGCAAGGATGAATATGACACAAAGGTAGAGATAAGATATGGGTGATTATAGGCACCTTTTGTTAGCCCCAAGGTTTAACATGATGAGTTTTGATGATGACAAATGAGGGCTACAATAGAAATGCATGTTCTTATGCTAATTTGTTTTAGTTATATATTTCAATCATGCATTATAATAAATTATTTTGGATTAACTATATGATTTGTAAATTGGTTTATACATATTTTATAGGATTGTCCAAAAGGAAGAAGAATGAGCATTAGAGTAAAGCAATGGCAAATCTTGTTATGCTTAACTTAAGAAGAAATTCAAGAAAGGAGATGCACCCCAGGTATAAAAGAATGGGAAGAATGAAGCTTTGGAAGCTTAGAAGTATCAAGAAAAAGCCTAAGGACTTCATTGGATATAATTTTTCCTTTTCGGGTTAAAATTTCTTGTAAAATAGAATTTTTCATGGTATAGAGCTCAAACATGTTTTCAAATTCTTAGCTAATTCAAAAATGTTATAAAAAGATAGCCCATAATTATGTTTTTATAAGACAGTCTTGGTGACACTTTAAAAATAAATGAAATATGAGTTTTTGTATTCTCGATTTTGACCTCTAGAAGTTGACCATAACTCACAAAATATGTATAATTTAATTGTCAAATTTGTTTCATATGAAAACAGACTCAAAGAGCTTTCCACATATAGGTCATTTGCTTAAAATAATTAAAATATATAAAAGTCATAGCTTTTTCAATTTGAGTCTAAAAATCAATTTTTCATAATCAAATCTTTTTGATCTTTTCTCATTATTTTTACAATATTTTAAAAAATACTTACCACATGAGTATGAAACTAGTGTCATTTAAAATTAGACTCCAATAGCTTTCTAACAATAGGTTGTTTTCTTAAAATGGACTTGAAACGAAGAAGTTATGACTTTTTTAAATTGAATATGAAATCTTGTCTTCTGGGAGCAATTTGAATCACGTTTTACAAGGGAACAAGGGGATTTGAATCGTGAAAATGGATTGGGTCTCGAGTATTCACAATTTGAAACATTTAGGTAAATTTTGAATTTTAACAACTAGTTTTCATCTAAAAGTTTCTCAAATAGCTATGAAACATTATGGGCTTCATCTTTTAACATCTATTACTCTTTCTTTCATGTAAATCAAGATTTGAACTCTTCATTGTAAAATTCTTCTATTATAGGTTTTTCATTTATTTCATCTATTCTTTGGGAGAGTTTTTGTGAGTTGATTATCATCTAAAATCTCCTTGTGAGTGGTAAAGGGTTAGAAATCTCTTTGAATTTATTAGAAGGGTGAAGTATCCCTTTGTTGAACACTTAGGGGTTTTTAAGGGCTAGCCAACCCTAGGTTAGAAACAGTGGTTGAGCTCTTCGTTTTTCTTCTTTAAGTGGGTTTCTCAAAGGCCTTTTTTTTTTTATTGTAGTTGAGCAATCACTATAAAGACATCTCCATATGCTTGTTTTAAACTTGGAGGGACTGGTTATTAGTGGATTCAAGCTTGGTTTAAGCTTGGGAGTGGATGTACGATTTGAAGCTGATTTTTTAAGGGAGAACTACTATAAATCTTATGTTTGATTTATCTTTCCCTACTCTCTTTATTTTTTAGAAATTTACATTGTTTTGTTTATCATGCTGTTGTTGATATTGCTATTTAGGTTGCTCTCTATAAATTGCTTGATTAACATTTTTGAGATTGTTGGTCTATTGGCTTTATGATGTTAAGCAATTGAAAAATTCACATACTCTATTTTATTGATAAAATTTGTTGAATATTTTGCACTTCATTGTTTATGTTGTTGCCTAGATCTTGGTATGCTTGAAAGAGTAATGTCCTTCTAGGCATGTGGTTATTGATACCTTTCTTATGTATGGCTAAATGAGTTACTTTACACAAATGCATTGATTTGTTATATCTTGTGTGAAAACATCTTCATTAAACTATTTTGGGTTTGTTTGAATTAAAATTATCCCATGGCTTTCCAAAATCAAGCAATTTTCTAGGAGAATTTTAAAAATTATAAAAGTTTTGAAAATACCCAATTCACTCGCTTTTGGATGTGGGTTGCCTTGTCCCACACCTTTTCGAGTACAACTGTGAATACCTTTTAGTTGAACAATAGGGAAAACAAGATCAAATGGCATATTAGGAGGATATCGAGAAGAAAAAGCTAGTCAAGGAGATGAAGCTGATAAGAGATCCATGATGAATGTTGCACCTGATGTCTCAGTAGTGTTAAAAGGACGAGCTACAATTGGTACTCACACATTGTGAGAATAAGCATACTTAATGGAGGGGGGAAGCCAATTTTTTGTTGAAAAGATATGAGAATCTTATGGAGTCAAATATAAAAGAAAATGTTTGTCAATAGATTTAAACTCTGATATTAAGGAAGAAGACTTAAACAAAGTAAATTTGAAAAAAAATAACATTAGAAGATACAAAAATAACAATCTAATTTAGGAGAATAACATTGATGCCTTTTTTGAGTTCGAGACTATCCAAGAAAGGAACATTTCAAAGATCAGGGATCTAAAGAAACCTAAAGACGATGATCCTGAACAAAACTACTACAACCAAAAACACGTGAAGTGAGAGGAAACAATGATTGAGAGTGAAACCAAAAGGAGTAAGTTACCTAATCATCAAAAATTGAAGATGGCATGCAATTGATCAAAAAACAAGATGTGGAAACCGCATCTGTCTAAAACACCTTAAGAGCTTTCATTTGAAACAAGAGAGCACGAACAACCTTTATTAAGTGACAGTTTTTTCTTTTAGCTACTCGATTTTGTGGTGGAGTAACCACATAAGGTGAATGATGAATTATATCATGTTGTGATGGATGTGAGGAAAATTATGCTAAAAATACTCTTTAGCATTATAATTTCACAATTCAAAAGGACGAGCTATAATTGGTACTTGCACTTTGTGAGAATAAGCATACTTAATGGAAGGGGGAAGCCAATTTTTTGTTGAAGAGATATGAGAATCTTATGGAGTCAAATATAAAAGAAAATGTTTGTTAATAGATTTAAACTCTAATATCAAGGAAGGAGACTTAAGCAAAGTAAATTTGTAAAAACAAAAATTAGAAGATACAAAATAACAACCTAATTTAGGAGAATAACATCGATACCTTTTTTGAGTTCAAGAGTATCCAAGAAAGGCACATTTCAAAGATCAGGGATCTAATAGAAACCTGAAGACGATGATCCTAAACAAAACTACTACAACCAACAACACATGAAGTGAGAGGAAACAATGACTAAGAATGAAACCAAAAGGAGCAAGTTACCTAATCATCAAGAATTGAATATGGCATGCAATTGATCAAAAAACAAGATGTGGAAACTACATCCGTCTAAAACATCTTAAGCACTTTCATTTGAAACAAGAGAGCACAAACAACCTTTATTAAGTGACAGTTTTTTCTTTTGGCTACTTGGTTTTGTTATGGAGTAACTACATAAGATGAATGATGAATTATATCATGTTGTGATAGATGTGAGGAAAATTATGCTAAAAATACTCTTTAGCATTATAATTTCACAAGTTGCGTATAGATGTTTGAAATTGATTCTTAGTTTCAACATGAAAAGCACAAAAGATAGAAATAATTCTGATTGAATTTTTCATTAAATAAAGCTAGGTAACTCTTGAATAATCATCAATAAGAGTAAAAAAGTAATGATAATGAAATTTCAAAACAGTTGGACAAAGACCTAAACATCAGAATGAATTTAGTCAATAGGTGATGCATCCTATTTTTTAACCCAAAGAACATAAGATTGACAATGTTGTTTAGCAAACTGACATGATTTATAATCTAAAGTAGAAATAGAAATCAAACTAGAACACAATTTTCATTAAAGATGCTAACCAGGGATGATCCAAACAATAATGTAACTGATATAGAGCAAGGGTAGTAGCAACATCAACAATTGGTTAAGGAACTTTTTCATTAAGTGCATATAGTGCACCAAATTCATATCCTCTACCAAAAAAATCTTTTTCATCAAAAGATCCTAAAAAACACAATAAATAGGAAAAAAAAAGAAAATACCACAATTATAGGTACATGTTAATTGACTAACGGAATGTAAATTAAATGGTAACTTAGGAAGACACAAAATATTGTATAGATATTATGTGTAACATTTCCTATACCACTTGAACAATAGAAGTAGTAGACCCTTTTGCCAAAGTAACATAAGAGGTATAAGAGTTTTAAAAAGAAGATAAGATACATGTATTGCCTGTTATATGATCCCTGAATCAATAGTTCATCTAGTATTGGAATTAGAAAGACACATAGTAAGGTTATCTGTCTGAACCATAATGGTAGTAGATTAGGTCAATGATGACTACTGAGAGGCCTGGAATTGAATATATCAAGCATAGTCAGACATGGTTATATTTCAAGTGAGCTTAGATTCTTATGCAAAAGTTCTGGTGATATTGTGTGTAAACTGAAATGGTGGTACATTTTTCCTAATCAACTTGGGACAATTCCTTTTCATATGACCAAGCTCTTTGCAATAGTGAGAGATATAGGTGTTATTAAAATCATGTCCCCTTCCTCTTCCCCTTCTAGTATTACCACAAACCTTGTGAGTACCAAATCCAATCAAAATAGATGACTGATTAGGAGTTCTAGAATAAGAAGGGACATCTCATACCACTTGGAGAATATGATAGAAAGCATTTATGCATGTAAGTCATTCAGAACTAGATAGAATCTATTAACATGTAGTGTTAAGTTCAAGGCGTAGAGCCAACAAAAAACACAGGGCTCCCAATTGTTCCCATTGGCTCTACATCACCTCAATGTTAGTGGTGATGAGAATAAGAGCATTCCACTATTCAAGAATATGTTTAACATTAGCATAAATTTGTGAGATATTTTTATCTTTTCCATCAAGTTGAAATAGAAACACACACTAGTTATGTATGTGATGCAGATTATCCTTTGCATAGTAAAATTTGCCGAGGAATGTCCATATTCCCTGACTGTTTTTTAATAAATAGTATTATCCTTTACTTCACTTGCCAAGGTATTACACAAGAGGCTAAACAAATGTTAGTCTTTTATGATTCATTTATCTTTTGTGCCATCTATAGGAGGATCTAAAGTGAGATGTTTTGATCAACAAATACAACCAAAGGAATACTCAGCAGCTCTTTTCCATGAAAGTTATTATCTGATTTTTACAACTAACTTTCGAGTAGTAATTTATCTAGAGGTTGGGATCAAATATGAGAAAGGCATTTAATTTATGATTTTCTTTCATGCTTAGAAATTAAATCCTTATTGTTAGGATAGAATCTGAATTGCATAAATACAATTTGGGAAATCAATTGCAATCATAACTAATTTTAAGAAAAACCTACCTAAAATGTGTTCTTGTAATCATGAAAATTTTCCTTAGCTTTGGATGTAACTTGAATATGATTACAAATTCATTAGAAATAATTTTCGAAACTTTCCTTTTATTTATTTACTTGATTCCAAAGTTTTGGAAAGTATGATGGAATTAACTAATTAATTAATTTTGAAATTAATTAAGATCAATTTCCAAAATAGATTAATTATGATGTTTTGATGATGAAATCAAATTAGCCAACTTACTTAAATTAAAAGTTAATTAAATAACTTAAGACATGCATGATCATAATTTGAATCAAATAGTTAAAGTTTTATGCTTTTTTGTTTTATATATATCTTATATATACTTGAATATGGAAGGATGATTATGGACCAAAGACATTTATGAATGTATGGGTGTTTCATTAAATAAGGCTTGTGTGTCTTGCCTTTTTTTCAACTTTCAAATGTAAAATTCTCTTCTCATCTCACTCCCCTTGAATGTAACCGAAGGTTTCTTTTATATGATGTAATTTGTTACATAGGATAAAATTAGGGAATTTTGTTTTGGAAACTGTTGAAGACAAAAATGCCCAAAGCATGATGGTGCATGGCTTATGGAGACAAGAGGCACATTCCATAAGCTTTTCCCTTTTATGGCTCAAGGAAAATAATTTTATTTGGTCCATAATCATCATGCATATATGTGATTTATATTGTGATATAAATATGCTATATGTATGACATAGGCTAGTTAATGTATGTGTGGCATAGAATCTCAAATGTATGCATGGCATACATGAGACTTCTAAGTACTTAAGCCCTAAACTAATTAAAACATCAATCATTAATTTAAGTTGCATATTAAGAATATGGTTAATTGCTACCTATCAAAATAATGATGACTAGAGATTGATTTCATGATAACTTGTTAGCCTCCATTATGGTTACACTAAATTAATCATGTTATTATTATTAGAGCATAAATGGTATTACCAGAGCATAAGTGATGTTCATGTTTAATGGTTTCAACTTAGCAAACATGTACAGTTTGGATGGCCCCTATCATGACTATACAATGTTTGGGCTTGATTAGGTTTCACTTTGAATATTATAAATAAAGGGTTACTAATAATATTTGATGTGATGGATAATAAATAACAAAGAATTGTCAACTTAATAAATTAAGAGTTACATTGAGATGTAATTGACAAGTTGAGTTGTCTACCTAGTCTAATGTACTTGGTTTCTTTTGCCTATGTCAAGATCAAATAAATTAAAATAGGATCCTAACTCACTAGGATCATCATCCAACATGATAATCTTATTATAAGATAGAGGGCCACTAGAATTGAAAAAAATAGTGTGAGTTCATTTAATTAAAGCCCATATAAAATTGAACATTATACTTTAATATTAATCCGCTCTATTCTTATTGAAGGTTGTTAAAATGATCAATGATATCTCTTTAAGAAATATACTAATCGATAATAATCTAACTAGCCCAAATCACATGAACTAGTTATGAAACTTGAAGATTGTCCTCGAGTAGGTCAAAAGATAGCTACATCATTGAGAAGGACCCTCTTGTACCTCAATCTAAAGGTTCAATTAAGTATGTGTTATATGCTGAAATACGACTCCACGAGAACGAGTCCACGGAGACGATGAAGGCGAGTCCTCGCAGCATGTCTTCAGACGCCAAGACGGTAACAACAGTGGAAGCCTTGCGCGCTCGCTCGCCCGTGATCCGGAAGCCACCCTCAGACTACAGCACGACTTGACAAAGCAATGGGTTCAAGGATCAACCCTGCGATCGTCCTACTCGCGCTCGCCCGCCCCACGACTTTCATAACTACTCCACAATTGTGAAAGCCCTCGCTAGGGACTGTGAAGCATCCCGCCTGACACAATGCAGACCTATGTGTTAGCCTGGAGAAGACTACTCCCGCAGCCTACAATTAGACAGGGGTCTCTTCACCGTTCATGCTTATTTATTTGACGTGACACAACTGTAGCTTGTAATTAATAGTTGAGCCCATCCTTCCTCTATAAATAGGAGAATATTGTTAGTAGGAAAGGGGGCTAGGGAAAAAATACTCAGAAGGATGATAATGGAAAAACTCTCTACCGTGGACGTAGGGTCCAGTGAACCTGGATTTGGCCGAACCACGTAA
>JANHAO010015074.1:0-14998 GCA_026873985.1 Saraca asoca | reverse complement strand
TGTTACCTGAGCAAAAGAAAAGAATTTGAAAGTAGCATATCTACTGTGTACAAAAGGCCCAGAGAACCCCAATCCCCTATTTGCCTGAGCTACCAGTTGAAACACAAAGACACTTGGTCATAGTCCCGGCCTAATGATGGCTAATCCCATATGATCATAGGCATTTTGCAAGCAAGCTAACACAACTCAAAAGAAACCATCATTGGGGACTTGTTATCTACTACACAGATCGAATAAAAATTTCATATTGCAGCTTAAACCATCGACAAACATACATACATACGAAGAATTTCAACTCACCTTACTAAGATACAAGTGGTGTGGTGCAAATCCAGCTTCAATCTACAACATACAAATAGGGAGAACGAAGAAATCATAGCTGGGAGAGATGAGAGAGCGCGACAATGAAATAGGAATTCTACAAAAAAATGAAATAAGAGACGATAATAAGGGTTTCAAAAATTCCAATGGACATTTTATTGGAATGTAAAACGCAATGTTTTACTTTTAATTTCCAATGGACAATTCTATTGGAATGTCCGTTGGAATTATTTTTTTAAAAAAAAAAATTTAAAAACCAGAGTTTTCAATTTCCAACGAAATATTCCAACGGAGACTCCAACGGATGCTAGATCCATTGGAATTTCTGTTAGAATATTCCAACGGATGATATCCGTTGAAATATCCGTTGGAATATTCCAACGGATTTGGAATCTGTTGGAGTGTCCATTGGAAAATGTTATTTTTCTTGTAGTGTTAGTTTACATAAATTTTGTTTATATTTAAACTATTAATATTGAGTAAAGAATATTATTAGTATTAAGTGATTAATCATATATATATATATATATATATGAGTGTTATTGTTTTACAAATTAACACACAAATGGTTATTTACAAAATATCTTTAAATGGGCTGGGTATATTTTTCTTAAGTAAATTCATTTTAAACACTTAAATATTTAATTATGTATACAATGTATATTCTCATCCCCTCCCAATCTCTATCCTTTTTTTTATGCTATAATCCTACGTGATATTATATAATTAAGTGCATTCTTATTTTACATCCTAAAAATTAAAATTATAATCGTTATATAATCAATTATATTTAATTAAATTATAACTATTACTTAATTAAATTGTATGCAAATAATACTTATTTATCATCCAAGCAAATTAGAATTTTATTTAAATTATAGTTGTTATCCAAATAAATTAAGATTTTACTTAAATTATATATAAATTCTTAGTTGATATTTACACAGAATGATTTCTAAAGTGTTTGGTATTAAAATTTGTTGGTTTTTCAATTAGAGTGAGTAAATTTTAATTCTATATTTTATTAAAATATATGTAATACTAATTTATTTCATCAATACTCTAAATTGATGTACTATATTGTTTAGAATTAAATTTCATTTGTATTAACATTTAACTATATATTCTTATAAAAAGCATAATTCTTTTTATAAATATAATCTTATATGTTAAAATATAAAAATCTCATGCATATGCAGGGATATTAGGCTAGTATTTATATAGAAGTGAGATAACTAAGATTTCAAAAGAGAATATCAAATCATTCAAATTCAAAATTATTTCAACTATATCATATTAACAAGTATAAAGATAAGATATAAATAAATAACATATTAACAAAATCACATTGAAAATGAATTGCATATGATTCTTTATCTGATAGATTGGAAATGAGTTAGAGATAATTTTTTCTCAAATAAATAATGATGAAAACTTAAGGGATCACTTAAGGGGTCATCAAGGGCCTTTGTTACATCACGGATGGACCTATTCCAAGGGCTAATGCTAAAATGATTAGAGAGGCTCTTTGATAAGCCAAATACTTCCCCATTTATTTCCTCTCATACTCTACCTCTTTTGATTTTAATTGTGTTTAATTTAGTGAATTGGCCTTGTGTTAAGATTTGCTCATGATTTGGAGCTTAATTGAATTAATTGCTTAATGCTGAATTTTTAATAATGTTTCAGGTTTCATGCTATAATTTGAGCTCTAGATGTTAGATCAGGTCAATCATTATATGGATAGAAACATAAGAGAAATCTTTACAACTTTCATGTTGAGGCTAAAGCCTAATTCTGCTATTTGGATTTTTGAAATTAATTATGAAGTTGCCCTCGTGTTTTTGTCTAGACTGATTTTGTCATAATGATTGGATCATTATTGAAGCTTCAATGGTCAAATGTGGTCAAATCAAAGCCCAGAGATCCCTAAGGTTAAGCCTAATGATGTCAAGCCTTAAACTTAGTGAAACTATATAGTTTGGAAACACAAAAGCTAAAGTCAAACTAGCATTTTACTTTATAAAGGACTGGTTTTGTGTTTGGATTTGTAAATATGATTTAGAGGCTTCAATTGTAACTTAGGCCTTTTATTTTGGCTGAATTGTTTAGTGTTTTGTTGGGGCTTGGCTGCCTTATAAGTCCAGTCCATTTTTGTTTAGTGATAGCTATTTGAGAAAACCTATTTTCCTTAGAATGTGGATTACATAATTTTATAAATTGAAGAGTCATCTTCTTCTTAAAAGCTACCTCTCTTAAGGTTCTTGTTAGAACTTAACATTTATCAAAGAGATTCCTCTTCATGGTGTCAAATTTATCACTTACCACTCCCCTTTTCATCTTTTTTTGGAGTGTGGCTTGAATATACTTTTTTTTCTTTCCATTTTGCTACTAAATTTTGGAAAATCTATGGGCATATCTTAGGAGATCATATCAATTTGGTATCAGAGCTTTAGCTCTCTAAATTTCAGGTTTAACTTCATTTCCTTTTGCTGAATCATTGCTAATTTTTTGTACATTTTCTTGTTGTTTTGCCCTATTAATTGCGTCAATCCTTGATGTATTCTCCTTGTTGAATTGTGTCCATTTTTGTTGCATCTTTGCTTCCTTAATTCTACTTGTTATTGTCAAACTTTTTACTAAAAATTTTCTACTATTTGGCATTCCAATATACTGCAATTCTGCAAAAAAAAACATTCTGTCTTATCCTAGTCCACCAAGTGTTTGCTAATTGGTTTACTTAGTTATAATTTTATATCTCAATTTGTGTCTTTCACTATTGTTTTTGTTCTACTGTTTGGTGTGTAATTTTGTAGAATTTTTGCTTCTTAATTTGTTGCACATCCATTGTTTGTTAGTTGGTTTGAGTTTCCTTTGCATTGCTTTTGTAAATCCATTAGTGTGGAACTGAATTGCACTTAAATTTAGTGCTATTTAGTGCCATTTTCATCAACTTTTCTTCAACTTTCTGTGTGCAAATTGTAGTCCCCTGTTTTGGTGTAGTTGCTTTTCGATTGCCTTTGTTTTGGCTAAAACATATTGCTGAATTCCCCTAAATTATTACTATTGGCCAAGCTTGAATTTGATTGTGTTTGATGTCAAAATACATCTTCCTATTGTGTACACCTATTGGAAATTGTTTTTGGCCAATTATGGAGACCTAAAATTGATTGTTGGTTGCTTAATTTGGTTGTTTCAAGTTCTAAAAAAAAAAAGAATTCTAGACAGCAAGCTTATGTGATAGGAAAGAAACAAAAGAAACAAAAGTTTGAAAAGAAACAAAGTGTGAAAAACAAGAGAAAAATCAAAAGAAAAGTGCAAAGAACAAAAAGAAAAGAAGGAAGGGCAATTTCTTGAAAAGAAAATAAAGAAAAAGCAAAAGACAAGAGCAATAGAAAAAGAAATTTCATGCTGTCTTGAATAGTTTGAAACAAAGAAAAGTTTTGTAAATTGAGTTTCTTTCAACTTCCGCAGCTCAAATTTTTCTAAGTTAATTTCCATTGTACTCAATTTAAGTGTGGTTGTTTGGATGCATAATCATTTGCATAGCTTAGAAAATCTAGTTTGGAGTCTATTTTCTTGATCTTTAAATTTTTGTTGCAACTTTTGGCTAACTAGAATTTTTTGGCCAAAACTTTCCTTTGTTTTTGTGTTGTCCATTTTTGCCTTCCTTTGTTGTTTCCTTGCTTCTTTTAATTGTTGTTTCATGCCACTTTGGAATTATTGGATTGTTGTATGATATTGGCTATCACATTTTGAAAGTTCAAGGATCTTTTCTCTTAAGTTCTTAAAGAGCCTCAAAGAGAGAAGATAAGAGTGGAAAAAGGCAAGTGTTTGTGAGCTCATTAGAGGCTTAATGCCTAACTCTAGAGTGCAAACATGAGTGGGGTGTCCAAACACATGTGAGAAGAGTGCATTTTGGTGAGGACCCTATTTTTAGCAATTTCTTGTAGGTTTTTATTGATTAAGATGTCAGGTGGTAATAGTCCTTAAAGTAATGAAATTATGTTCACCTTAAGAGCCATGCAACAACAATTTAAAAGGGTGAATATGAAACTTGAAGAAGTTAGAGAGAGACTTACTAGAGTTAAAAATAGAAGAAATACACATAAAAGAAAAGATGGAAGATAAAGTTATCATCATGATAACAATGAACGAGAATTGAGGGATGATAATGATAAAGAGGATTTTACATTTTTCTATTAACCAAAAGAAATGAAAGTAGGGTTGATAGAAGAAATGTGGGAATAAGAAATGAGAGGCCAAGAAGAGAAAGAGTTGATTCTAGCCTTCACAACATAAAGATGTAAATTTCTTCATTCCATGGGAGAAATGACCTGGAGGATTAGTTGGAATGGGAAAAGAAAGTATAATTGATCTTTGAATGTCACAACTATTCCAAAGAAAAGAAAGTGAAGCTTGTTGTTGTGGAATTCATGGATTATACTATCATATGGTGGGATTGACTAGTCCAAGGTAGAAGAAGAAGTCATGAAAGACCTATTTCTACTTGGGATGAGTTGAAGACTATCATAAGAAAGAGATTCATTCTACTACCATAAGGAAATGGAAGTATCCATGATTAGAGCTAATGTGGTGGAAGATAGGGAAACAACAATGGCTCAGTCTCTTTAAGACTTAAACCGTGACATTGCAAATGTGGTGGAACCACAACATTATGTGGAATTAAAAGACATGGTACACATGTCTATGAAAGTGGAGAGGCAACTAAAGAGGAGGAGTTCTTCCAAATATAGATATCAATCTAACCCTTCATGAAAGCTTAATTGGGAGAAGAAGCATGAGCAAAAGGATGACAAATACTCTAGGAGGGTCACGATTGAAACTTGTTTAGAGGATAAAGGAGAAGACTTCAAGGGCAAAGACAAGGTTGACGCACCTTAAAGACAAAAAAAAAATCAAGTGCTTAGGCCACGGTCACTATACTTATGAATGTCCCAACAAAAAAGTTATGTTAGTGAAGGTTAATAGGGAGATTGAGTTCGCAAGTGAACATGAAAAAGAAAAGGAAGAATCTAATTCCAGTGGAGGAAAGAATAGTGAAGGAGTAGAGCATACGGTTGAAGGAAAAGCTTTAGTGGTGAGAAAAGTTTTAAATGTTGAAGCTAAGGAAGAAAATAAAGAGCAAAGAGAAAATATCTTCCATACAAGATGTCATGTGAAGGGTAAAGTGTGCCATCTTATTGTTGATGTGGGGAATTGTGCAAATGTAGCTAGCACAATCATGGTAAAAAATTACACTTGCCCAACTTAATTCATCCCACACCTTACAAATTGCAATGATTGAATGATAGTAGGGAGGTGAGTGTGATAAAACAAGTTTTAGTTGCATTTTCCACTGGAAGGTACCAAGATGAGGTTCTTTGTGATGTTGTTCTTATGCAAATGACTCACTTGCTGTTAGGAAGGTCATGGCAATTTGATAAATATGTGACTCATGATGGCTTTTTCAATAGGTATAACTTTGCTAAAGATAATAAATTGGTTACTCTTGTACTTTTAACCCTGAAACTAGTATTTGAAGACTAACTGAAAAATGATAAAAATAAAAAGAGTGTGTGAAGAATAAGATAGTGAAAATGAAAAAAAAAAAGAATTGAGAGAAAAATTAAGGCAAAGCAAAAGAAAATTGAGTGTGTTTGCTATGACTAGTGATGAGAAGCATGCTTTTTATGCTAATCGACCTATGTTAGTTCTTTTATGCAAAGGAGCTTATGAGAACACTAACCATGAAAATGTTATGTTGCATAGGCCATTGTTTTTGTTCTGTAGGAATTTGAAGAAGTTCATCCTAAGGAGGTTCCTTATGGGTTACAATATATGAAAGGGACAAAACATCAAATTGATTTCATTCCTAGAGCATCCATACCTAACTGGCCAACATATAGAATCAATTCTGAGGAGGTTGAGGAAACCTAAAGACAAGTGGAAGAGATTATAGCAAAGGGATTTTTTTAGAAAAAGCATGAGTCCTTTAATGTTAAGGCTTCCTTTCATGTTTCTAATCTTTCTCCTTTTATTGCAGGTCTTGAAGATTTGAGGTCAAATCATTTCAAAGAGAGGGAAAACAATGGAAACTCAAGGGATCACTCAAGGGGTCATCATAGGCGTTTGCCACATCCCCGGATGGACCTATCCTAAGGGCTAATGCTAAGAAGATTAGGAAGGCTCTCTAATGAGCAAAATATTTCCCTATTTATTTTTTGTCATACTCTACCTCTTAGGATGTTAATTAAGTTTAATTTAGTGAATTGGCCTTGTGTTGAGATTTGGTTATGATTTGGAGATTAATTGAATTAATTGCTTAATGTTAGATTTTTAACACCATTTTATGTTTTGGGTTATAACTTAAGCTCTAGATATCGGATCAGTTGATCATTATATAGTTGGAAAGCTAAGAGAAATCTCTACAACTTTTATGTTGAGGCCAAAGCTCAATTTTTCCATTTAGAGTCTCAAAATTTGCTGTGATGCCCAAGTGTTTCTGTCTAGATTGACTTTGTCACAATGGTTGGATCATAACTAAAGGTTTAATGGGTAAAATGAGGTCAAACTAAAGCCCAAAGGTCCCTAAAGTCTAGCCTAATGATGTCAAACCTTCAATATAGTGAAACTATGTAGTTTTGAAGGTCAACACAGAAGCTGAAGTCAAACCAGCATTTTACTCTGTTGAGGACTAGTTTTGTGATTGGATTCTTAAATATAGTTTAGAAGCTTCAATTGTAACTTAGGCCTTTTATTTTGGCTGAATTGTATAGTGTTTTATTTGGCTTGGTTACCTTATGAGTCTAGCTCATTTTTGTTTGGTGATAGCTATTTGGAAAGGCTTGTTTCCCTTAAAATGCAAATTACACAATCATATGAATTGAAGAGTCATCTTCTCCTTGAGAGCTTTCTCTTTTAGGATTCTTGCTAAAACTTAAGACAAATGAAAGAGATTCCTCATTGTGGCATCAAACTCATTACATATCACTCCCTTTCTCATCCTTTTCCAAAGTGTAACAAGAATATACTTCTTTTTCTTTTCATTTTATTGCTGAATTTTGGAGGATCCATGGGCCTCTCTTGAAAGATCACATCAAATAATTTATTTTTAAAAGAAAGTGTCAATTTTACTTAATATATCCCCTATATGGGGGCATATTAGGTGAGAGGAGTGCTTTTATATGAGAGATAAGTAAAGTGAATCGTGACCATTAAATATTGCATTGTTTGTGAGGATTAAGACATAACTGAAAGTCATATGATCACTTAAAAAATCATATGACTTTAAATTTTAATCATAGGCATCAATACCAAAATTTGATAGCCACGATTCACTCCTCTCATTGTCATAAAAACAACGTTCTCACTTGATATGTCCCCTAAATATCCACATACAACATTTATTTTTATCAATGTATAAAATAATATATGCTTCTTATTTCAATCATTGTACAAAAATACCATGGCTCACCATTTGTCAAAAATTAACATAACAAAAATAATAATTATATACACAATTAGCTATATGCAACTATATATAATTTTATTCTAAAATTATATTTGTTAAACATAAAATAATTAGCTTTGTGCAACTAAAATCTAATATACACCATTTCTCTGATAAATAATTTCATTTGTTGTTTTGAAATTACATAGATTGTATCTTTCATGTATTACTAACAATAATTTATCCTGCTAAAAATTATCATAGATTTAATCGCATTAAAAATTAAATATCTTTAAAAATAAGAAAGTAAGTTATAGAGTTTAGATATATACATATATAATTCAAATTAAATTTAAAAGCATTGAAAATCTGTAGTAGATGATTCATTTCTCAATAAACAATTTTCTTCAAAATTAATTTCAATTTTAACATTTAATATATTCATATTTTTAATTTTTCAAAAACAATTTTCATTTTCAAACTAAAATTCTCTATTAACAATTTCAAATTAAAAGCTTATTGCGGAATAGATTGGAGATCAGTTACAAATAATTATTTTTTTAATAGATAATTTTTAAAAAATCATTTCAATATACATTACAATCTATATTTTATATTATATATAAAAGTTCATAATATTTTTAATTAAAAAAATGAATTTGGTGGGAAAATTTTTATGTGAGTGTGACAAGTGACAAATTTTACTTAGAGGTGGAAATCTTTTAGTAAGATAATATATAGATATGGATTAGAAACTACCGAATTTTCTCTTATAAAATATTTTGGCACAACTTGCATCATTTGATCTTACAATTATAAATACTTAATTGCTTTAGCAACTGCTTAATAAGATTGACAATGAGCTGAGTGAAACTGAACTGAGAATAGCATCACTCATTTATTTTTAACTCAGCCAATAACTCTATTCATTTGATATTATGAAATTACACTTGATTATTTAAAAAATTAATAAAATATAATATTACACTTGAAAAGGACATTTATATTTAGAATTTCAAAAGTGGGTTTTATTATAATACTTTACGAAAAGTTATATATTGCATGTTGAAAACTTTATTAAATGAAAAAAAAAAGTCATATCTAATTTCAGCTAATTCATAGAAAGATAACTTTTAAAATATTGAAAAAATATAATACTAAATATTATAAAAGAATTATCAATTTTATTTATTATTTTTAACTTTTTCTAATATAAAAATATTTAGCGTATATAATATAATCTTTACTATATATTTGGAAGCCACACTTTTCAATATAAATTTTGTGATCTACCAAAAAAAAAAAAATTATGGACTTGACATATACTCTTCATTCCTCACACTAACAAAAGAAGGACCGCTAATTTGAAAGTTAATGCAACTTCAACAGCTCGAGCGTTGTTATTTAGAAAACATCGGGGAAGAGGTTACAGCTTATTTGTTCTTGTTTTATTTTTGATAATAGACAAAAAGAGTAGTCACATGACATATGTACGTGACACATGATCTATACATAGTCCAAGTTTGCAAAATGCCATTGTTTTGCACATTGAATTGAGATTATTCAATCGGTTACAATATATTAGAAGCACTTAAATGGTTAACAAGGAAGAAAGACTAACTTATCCCGGCAATGGATTTATAAAGCTAAGTAATCCCTTTACTCTTTTTACCTCTCTAAACTTCTATTATTGATGTTCTCACTCACCTCTCAAAAACTGGTGTGATCTGTCTTGGAAATGCCTATGGATCTACTCTAATTCAGTAATGATTCAGCAACAAAATTGAAAAAAAAAATATTCACACTACACTCTAGATAAAAATAAGAAAAGTGATAAGTGATAAATTTAGATGCCACAAAGAGTAATCTCATTGATAACTCTCAAGTTCTATAAAAAATCCTAGCAAAGGAACTTTCACAAGAAGAAATACTCTTCAATTTCTAAATTGATCAAATTTTAATGGTGAGGGCAACATACTTTCCCTAATAGCAATTAAGCTCAATAATGGGCTAGATTAAAGTCTCACACAAGCCCAACCAAACAAACATACAAACTAGCTAAATAAATAAACAAGTTTAAACCAACATAAGGCCAAACACATCAACGATTGAAAAAAAAAAACAAAGGTGTCGTCAAACAACCCACTAAACCAGCCACAAAATTGTCCCTAAATTAGCCACCAAATTACAAAAATAAAGGGGATCAAATAGTCCCAAAATAATGCCAAAAAGGTCTCAAAGGTAGCCCATTGTTATATGTGGAATCTGAAACATCTCTAATGGGTTGGTAAGCGGCCCAATCGCAATAAGAATTTAGCTCACAGGATGCTCAGAGCACCAAGCTCTAGCTCACATCGCTAGCGACTTCCTCTATCCAAGCTCACCTCGACATGAACGAGCTTGACCTCGCCACCTCAGAGACAGTAGCTCCCCCAGACCAAAAGATCTGGCCTGGGAGGCACGAGTGGCAGCCTGGGAGCTCACTAAGTAGGAGACCAATGTGTGTGTTATCCAGTAGACACGTGGGGCCCATTTGCAAGATGCAATCTGCAAAAGCCAATTTGCAGGATTCTAGTCAATTTATAATGTCTTATACATTAAATGTCTGATGTAATAGATTTAATGCATATAAAATTACAATTGTAACCTCCTCTCCTTTATAAATAGAAGGAAGGAGATGAACTCAAAGGGACGAAGGTGACCATACTGAAACTCTATAAAAGTAATTTTAGATCAATACATTAACGTGAATGTAGGGTCCGATTCTATCCAGATTTAGCTGAACCACGTTAAAAGTTCTATGTCTTTTGCTGCACTTCCCTTTCTTCTCACCTCCTTCATTCATTTACTACATTTGTAACCAAATTACAATTTGAGTTCTAAAAATAACCCCTCGTCGGTTAGAGTTTAGCCTAGAACCAAAATCTACCGTTAACATTTTGGCATGCTCAGTGGGACTCATCTACACTCTAGTTTGCTTTTTCTGCTATAATGGCCAAGGGAAGAGCCACTAGAGCTTCAAATGCATTGTCTAATCCTCTAAAAGGTCATGTGCCAACAATAGACTCCTCCATTACTCCCGTCATAGCTGTTGCCAATGGCACTAACAGAGTGTAGACCTAGCTCCAATGCCAGGAAAGACTAGAAAATATGATGGGAGAGCTGACTAGAGTAGTCATAACACTAGCATAAGGCGTGTAGAAATAGGCTGAAGTGGCTGCACTCATGAATGTTCACCAACAGCAACAGGTTGGACATTCAGATGATGCCAACTAGGAAAATTCTCCAGCTCGCTGCTTACAAGTGTAGACTCCATGTCATAACTCTCATGGCCACAAAGTCTAAAGGATCCAACAATCTTCCAGCCAACAGCGGGACCCATTGGTTGAAGGGTTGTTTGAAAAAGTGATCCAGCTGGAGGAATGCCTTCGAGCTCCAAGTGATCAAGCTCACTATGAAGAAAGGTCGCCACTCTTCAAGGAAATCAAAGCTTGGACCCTCCCCATTAAGCTTAAGATCCCCACGATTTCGTTATACAATGGGGGCTCTGACCCATACAATCACCTAGATGCATTCAATGTTCAAATAGACTTGCAAGCGATTGACCCTATAATCAAATGTGAAGTTTTCCTGGCTACCTTGGGAGGTGTACCTCAAACTTGGTTCAAAAGCCTCCCAGCTCATTCAATTTGCAGTTGGGAAAATTGTCAGTGGAAGTTCATCAGCCAATAGTGGAGAATCCATCTGAAGAAACTATGTTGGCAATGATCTTCGTGAGACTTCACAAAGATGGAAAGCTTTACAAGAGCTTGTACAAGTTCTTGGTAAAGGATCTGACCAAGTTTTATGAGCGAGCTACAAAGCAGATTAAGTGGGAAGAGACTTTTGGTTTGGTAAAATCTGACAGGAAGGATGAGAAAGATGACTCCTCTGATAGCAAGAAGAGGGGCAATGTAGACTAGAGTGATTACTCTGAGCAAACCATAAAGAAGTCCAGAAGGCCCTGGGGTGAGCTACCCCAGCATTCAGATCACCATGAGCAATACAACATCCTGTCAAACTCTCAAGATAAGATTTTCATGATAGAAAGGACAGAGAGGACTTTGGAATGCCTGCACCTTCCAAGATCCCATATAGGCAGAGGACCTATGAGGAGTTTAGAGCTTATTATAATGAAACTGGCCATGGGACCTTGAATTGTCGGACCTTTAGAGACGCGATTGAAAATCTGATCAAAATGGGCCAATTAAGAGAATACGTTGTGCGACTTGTGGGGCAGTAATCTTGGCATTCCCAGTGAGATGCCAGCTAAGAGCCTAAGGGCTTGGTTAGAGTTATCCATTGACAATTGTATCTTAAATTCAAGAGTTAATATGAATACTTCCCTTTGTCGCTATTGAAACTTGTTAGCTGATTGGCTTGATGCTGTTGTCTTCATTTCTCTCTGGTCCATTTCTTGCCATTGATATTCACAATTCCCATAACTCACATGCAGTCAACTCTTTTGAATCTTTTGAATGACTTTGTGCCAATCGAGGTCTCTAGTCTAATTGAGGGCTCCCAGAGCTCATTCTGGAGATGAATTGATGAAATAACCAGTGTAGCTACATGCTTGCTGAGATGTGGAGATGCTCAAAATAAACACACTTAACCAGCATAGCTGTGGGCTTGCTGAGGCATGAAGATGCTTAAAATAAACTCACTTAACAAACCTAGCTACGTGCTCCCTGAGGTCTGGAGATGCTCAAAATAAACTCACTTAACTAGTGTAGTTGCGTGCTCACTGAGGCATAGAGACACTCAAAATAAACTCATTTAACCAGCGTAGCTATGGGCTCATTGAGGCATGGAGATGCTCAAAATAAACTCAGTTAACTAGCGTAGCTGGGGGCTCGCTGAGGCATGGAGACGCTCAAAATAAACTCACTTAACCAACATAGTTACATGCTTACTGAGGCGTGGAGATGCTTAATACAAACTCACTTAACCAGTTGAGCTACGAGCTCACTGAGGTGTGGAGACGCTAAAAATAAACTCACTTAACCAGTTGAGTTGTGGGTTCACTGAGGAATGGAGACACTTAAAATAAACTCACTTAACCAACATAATTGCATGCTCGCTAAGGCGTGAAGATGCTCAAAATAAACTCACTTAACTAACATAGCTGCATGCTCACTAAAGCATAAAAATTGATGTGATTATTTGCCTAAGGCAACGAGATTACCAATGTTCGCAGCTTTCATGCGACCAATTGTTCATAACTCTCATGTGATTTTTTGCTAAGCTATGGTTCTTATGCAATATGCTCATACAATGCTTATTTGCAAGATGTTTCTCTGATGCTTATTGCTCACCAGAGAATTTGGCCAATTGGTTGTTTAGAGTATTTCATCGTGAATCGCAAGAGTTTGCATTATTATCTATGGAATGTAGAAAGCTAAAGAATAGCACGTGCAGAATTGCAAAAGAAGATTTTATTCATTAAAAAGCATCAACGAGGTAAAATTACATCAGAAAACTCAAATTACAAATCAGAAGAACTAAGATACAAGTCAGAGGAAGGCTACAGCTAGCTCTTCTAGAAGAAAGATTGTTGCACAAGAAGAAAGCTCCCACCAATCAAAGGGCCAGCCACTAAGAGGTAAATCCTAGCCTATGAGCTTGCTTAAATTTTTTCTTCCAATGCCTTCCTCAATAGCAAGCTCTTCCTCAACTTGATTCCCGCCAACCGGAGAGTGAACGAACATTATTGCTCCTTAATCTTCTCAGCCAATAGCTCTTCTTTTGATTCATAGAAAGTGCAGCTTAAGAAGCGACATGAGATTAGCTAACAAGGCAAAAACCTCAAGGTGAAGCTAAAAGGACATAATCTGAGATCCGTATGAGATCTCTCCATGTTACTAGAGAAGTTATGTCTCTGGAACTTCTTATGCAATAGGCCATAAATGCCTTGGTGGAGGAGCGGAACATCGAAAGTAAGGGAGGCTTTTTTGGGATTTGCATGGTTTGTTTAGTGGAGAAGTAAAAGGAATTTCTTTTGCCTTAAATAGAGCCAGGCCCTATCTCATCAAAGAAGTTCAGATTAATCTCCCCAACCACTTTCATTTATGGCCTTAGAAAAGAATGAGGCTGACTCACCAATGATTGTGAGGCACGTATTGGGAGAAGTATGGCCTCCAACACACTACAAGAAAAGCAAGATTTTCCAATGGAATATTCCAACAAAATTAAATCCGTTGGAATTTTCCAACGGCAATTCCAACGGACTAAAATTCCGTTGGAATATTCCAACGAATAATGTTCTGCTAGAATATCCGTTGGAATATTCAAAATACGGTGATTTTTAATTTTTTTTTAAATTATTCCCACAGAAATTCCAATGGAATGGTCCGTTGGAGTTTTAAATAAAACAACGCATTTTGCTTTATTAATTAATTCCAACAGACAGATTCTGTTGGAATGTCCGTTGGAATTTTCAAACTTATTATCGTCCCCAATTTCATTTTCCGCAGAATCGGCTGACGATTGCATAACCTCTACATCTTCCTCTCGTCTTCCTCGCGATCTCCTGTCCGTTCCCAATGCGATTTCTTCATTTTCTTCCTTGTTTGAAGCTGGTTTTGCGTCATAGCAAGGTAAAATCGTTTTGTTACAAATTTTTACTGTTTTATTCATTTTATTTCTTCATGTTCTTCATGTTTTCCGTGTTTCATTTTTTTTTATTTGTTTTCCTGATTTTTAGTATGGGACTATTATTTTTTTTGCTGGCCAATTCGTTTTGTCCGGCCACTTCATTTGCGCCATTTATGTAAATGTTAAGATTTGTGTTTAAATCTTGGGAAATTCTTTGTAATTGTGGTTTTGATGCATCCACTAGGGCTCTAGAGTGATTTTGCAGACCAATGTTAATTAATTGTTAATTATATTATTGACTAGGGTTAAGAAGTTATTAGTTTAATGCAATAGAGGTCACAAGCCCAAGAAAGAGTATTCTTCATACTGCATCATGAGTCAATATCATTCACAAACTTTGTTTTAGACTGGTAAATAAATCTATGGAAATACATTTTTAGTACTATATGGTTTTAAAAAATACAATTAACCGTTTAAATTTGTACGTTAATTGACGCCAGGCATGGAATTAGGGTGTTTTTTTAATCGAACCTCTATGTTTTTAAGTTTAACCAAGTTAATTCTTTCCTTTTGAGAAAATAAAAGCTTTTA
>JANHAO010015073.1:0-15018 GCA_026873985.1 Saraca asoca | reverse complement strand
GGATAGGAAAACTAGCCAATACATTGAGCTTTTGATGTGTTGTTTGCTTGGCTGAATCTTGACTGCTTAGGATAAATTCATTAATTATTTCAAGGCTTCTTGTTATGATTTTCAACAATTGAATGAACCTTAAGTGATCAAGGATGCATTAATTTCAAGTTAGTTAGTTTCCTTGGCTGGTTGGTTGTTATTTGTTGTCATTTTAGATCCTGCATGTTAGTGTAGCTTAGGATTTAGTTTCTGCCAACCCCCTCAGTTTACATCTTCTAATTTGATTGATATTATCCACAAATGATCTTTGGATTTGACCCGGTGTTGCTCTATGCTACAAGTAGAGTAGTGCAATCCGATATTATAAATTTCTAATTTGATCGATCGCGACAAATTGAACATCACACATGCATACGGTGCCAAAGAGTAAGTCGCATGCATGGAGTTAAGGTTGCATGCATGCGGTGCTGAAAAGTAGGTTGCATGCATAGACTTAAAATAGCTGGCTATATGCATGTGGTGCTGAAGAGTAGGTCACATGCATGCGGTGCAGAAGAATAGGTTGCATTCATGGACTTAAGATAGCTACAGAACCGATAAGGGCAAGAACTTATTGTTGAACTAGTCTTTTGTTGACAATTCATTCAAAGATTATCAAACAAAAGTTTAAGTGGCTATTTGCCTCATTACAAGATTAGTGTATGATTCTTATCATGGGTGCCTACTCTCACTCGGGATCTTGTTAAGGCTGTTAAGGCTGCTGCCTTGTAGGTTACACAACATAATATTTTAAACGCCCCCTTTTGATCAAGTCCTCAATTGCATCTCTGAGAGCCTGACAACTCGAAGTATTGTGCCCAATTTCATTGTGATAGACATAGAATTTGCTTGCATCTCGGTGTTCATGGGGAGTTCTTATGGGATAAGGTTTCCCAAAGTCCTCCCTATCCTTTTCTGTTGCACATATCCTATCTAGAGTGTCAAACAGGACATTGTAGTGTTCAAGGCAGCCTAGGGGCTAAGGTCACCTGGTCCTGGCCTTTTTCACTGGATGGCTATTAGAGTTAGCCTTGACATTTCTGTGATTGCTCTTTCTTTTACCCTACTCGAAGCTACTCGCCTTGTCCCTTTGATTCTCTAAACCAAAGGTCTCTTCCCACCTGATTTGTTTGGTGGCTCGATAGTAAAATTTGCCCAGATCCATCACTGGGGATTTATATATACTTTTGTACAACTTGCCATCTTTAAGAAATCCTGCTATGATCGTCGTTAGGATGCTCTCATCGTATGGGTTCTCCATATTGTCAATCTCATGCTTGAATCAGGTAATGTAATCTTTCAATGACTCATGCTTGTGTTGAAAGATTATAGCGAGATGGCAGGAGGTGCGAGCTACTTCTTTAGTGCCTTATATTGGTTAAGAAATTTTTGCTGACATTCTTCCCAGATGTTGATAATACAAGCTGGGAGGTTCCTGAACCAAGCTCGAGGTGTATCTCCTAATATGGTCAAGAAAACACAGCATTTGATCAAGGGATTATTTGTTTAGAGGTCCATCTAGATGTTGAACATGTCCAAGTGGCTATGCGGATCGCTATCCCCATTGTATAGTGGAACCATGGGAACTTTGAGCTTGTGAAGAAGGGGTTCTATCTCAATTTCCTCAGAGAAGGAGGACTATCCCTCAGAGCGTCCTCAATTATTTTAGTCTTAAGGGTGTTCTTTTAATTGCTTCACCCTCTGCAGGAACTCTTCTACCAGTGAAGACAATGCCCTAGATTGCTGGCTAGAAGCCCAATGACTTCTCCTACCTTCTTGGTCGAGCGTGTAGTGACCCAATGTATGCTCTTGATTGGCTCTGTTTGAACTTCTGACTTGCTGGTGCTAGTTAACATTTTCGGGTGTAGCAACCTCAACTTGCCTTTGCACACCCTAAGCTTATGCTTACGCTAGCACTGTGATTGCTCTAGTTAATTCTCCCATCATATTTTCTAATCTTTCCTGGCACTGATGCCAGGTTTGTGCTCCATTAGTCCCATTGATAGCAGCAGTAGGTTGGAAAATGCTAGTTGAGGGCAAGCCAGCAACAACACCTATAATAGAAGCGGTGGAGGAGTCTATTGTAGACACATGACCTTCCGGTTGATCAACCATAACATTTGAAGCTTTGGTGGTTCTTCCTCTAGCCAATGAAGCTGCACAGGAAATCAGGCAGAAAACATATGAGTCCTCACAAATGGTGCCAAAATATTGACAGTAGATTTTGGTTCGGTCCCAAATCCAGCCAACTAGAAGAGTGTTTTTTGGGACTCAAACTGTAATCTAGTTAAGCAAGCAAACAATGAAGGGATCGAGAGGAGATGCAAAAGAAGAAGAACAACAACATAGAAGGATTTTTAATGTGGTTTGGCCAAAACTAGGCAGTACCGATCCCTACATCCATGGTAGCTTTTATTGATTTGAAAAAATCTCTACAGAGTTTTAGTATGGTTCCCAAGCTTCTCTTCTTCACAGTGATCTCCATCCTCTTATTTATAGAGGTTGAGAGGTTACAATTGTAATTACATAATTTACATTTCTTTTACATCAAAATAAATGTACAAGACAGCCTAGACTACTGTAAAATGGCTTCTGTAGGCTGCTGGTTGACTTCTGTAGATTGCTTTCTGTGAGTGGGCCCTACATGCTACTTTTTGCAGACTGGTCCCACGAACTTAGTCCGAAAGGGTGCCCACTTTAGGTTTACCCTCAACCACCCCTTAGCTAGGTGAGATATTGCATCCAGCAAACTGGGACTCTAGGTTTAGGGTCGTTGCTGGCCTTCAATTAGTGAGATCGAACTCATGAGCTCGTCTTTGGTGATGCGAGCTCGCGTAAGACGAAACATTGGCTATACGATCTGGGACTTATCCCTTAGTGAGCTGACGCTCTTAAGCGATCTGAGCTCTTTTCTTATTTAGACTTATCTACAATTGGGCCTTTGCTAGCTCATTTTGCACAGTACCGAAATACACCCACAACAAAACCAACATTCCTAAGACCAAAGAGTTGGGTGGAAAAAAGGGGAAAGTTCTCTGTTCCCAATTCTCCTATAGCTGGATCCTTCGAAACCACAAGAATCTTTAGTTAGAATGGGATTCCAACTCAATACCTTTTAAGATTGTGAGAAAAGTAGCTCTTTGGATAACATAGTACGATGAGAGTTGTAAGTTGTGTTTGAGGGGGGAGTTATTGTCTATCATTGGTCTTTATGGTAGAATTAGTCGGGGCTTGAAAGATAGTGGTTTTCCCTATGGTAGATGTTAGTGATTTGAGTTTGCTTATCTCCAACTTGTGAACCTAGCCAATACAAAACTATGTGATAGCATCCAATTTTTCTGATTCGTCTGTTTGATCTATGATTTATGATTTATGGAGGTTGATAAGATCGTTCTATTTAGTAACACCTTAGGATGCTACAGGTGAGGTTCAAATGAGGAAAAACTTATAGTGGATACATAGGCACCCAGAGACAAGGAAGGGTGTAGTAAATGACGAATGCTTTGGAAACTTGAAAATAAGCGTAGATTTGAATATTCCCAAATAAGTCAACCTTTTGAATGGCTGTTGAATCCATGGGCAGGAAAGAGACTCCTTGGCAAACTAAAACATCTTAGTAGTTAAAGGAAAAGAAAGCAAAAACGATTCCTATGGTAGTGGCAAGTGAAATGGGGAGTAACCCAAACCATGAAAATGGGGTTGTGAGATAACAATACAAGTATTGTGCTGTTAGGCAAAGTGGTTGAGTGCTACACCCTAGATAGTGAGAGTCCTGTAGTTGAAAGCATCACTAACTTATGCTCTAACCTAAGTAGCACAAGGCACATGGAATCTCATGTAAATCAGCAACGACCATCTTGCAAGGCTAAATACTCCTTGGTGACTGATAGTGAAGTAGTACTGCATGGGAAGAGTGAAAAGAACCCCCGTCTTCTTAAAAAATACCGACTCAATATTCTTAACAGAATAGAGAAATAAGAACTAAGTCAAGATGATATAGATCAAACCCTCTTCTTGCACCAAAGATTTTACCATTTCTAAATTAACCAGAGTTACATCTATTTTTCCATTTCAATTCAAGAGTTTTTATGTGTTTCTACGCCCCTTTAAGACCCCAAAAATGGACACATTCCTTTTTTTTATGAACACATACAAGATTCATCACCACAAAAAAGATAATGGTAACCCTACCATTAACTACTTCATTTATGAATTTCATAGTACTAGAATAAAACTGTCTTTTTTGTATACTGTCCCTGATTCCTATGGGTTTTATGCAATCAATCGAATCATATAGATATCCCTTCAACACAAAGATATCCACACAACATAGGTCATCAAAAGGATCTTAAAAACCTACCAAAGCACAAAAGTCAGAATCTTTCAACAAATAGATTCCTATTCGAAGAGTGCATAACCACATGAATGAGCTCACACTCACTCATCAATTTGGGATCCAATTTAGGATTTTCCTTGGGAAGTATCAAGAAAGAATTGGAATGTAACAATATGGATTCATGTAGATATAGAAGAAAAGGTTTTCTATTGATTCAAATATTATACCTATGGGATAAGGATAAAGAAAAAGGAAAAGACTGAAGATTTCACATAGTACTTTTGATAAAAAAAATCAATCTAATTTATTTCGCACATTTTCCTCAATGAGCAAAGGGGCTAGATTCTACAAGATCAAAGATGCGGAACTTAAAGAATGATGGATGGGAATAAAAAAGAAATCAAAAAAGAAAAAATAAATAAATAAAAATGAAATAGAAAAATCTAGATTCTAAATAACAAAATCACACTTGATTGAATAAGATCTTTTTGATTCTTGAAGAATGAGGAGCAAAAGGATTGATAGAGAAAGATTTCTCTTTCTTATTATAATTATAAGATTGTCATTGGATTCACATAGATTTGATAAAAACAATAATCTTCTCCTTTGAGAATAAAAAAAAAAAGAGTGTTTAATTGGAATATGAAAATGTGATTGAATTGATCCTGGTTATTCTTTAGGATGGAGTCATAGAAAGGGAGATATTCTCAAATAAGGAAAATGATTCAATGATTTTGAAAGAATTGCACAAGGAGCTATATGAGTGAAAATCTCATATACAATTTTATATGTTTTTTTTTTTGTATAATTTAGAATTGAGACTGTGGCCAAAAAATACATAAACAAGACAAAATATTTTTTGCCTAAGAAGAATTAATATAAGGGATTACCGATTAAGTGCAAAGTTTAAGAGAAAGGATGAAACAACCTCTTCCAGATAGTACTACTAACATAATGATATTAAATATCATTTTGTACCCGAAACAAACACATGATAGCATAAGACTTGTTGCATGGTTCTCGATTGATGCATGGCAAATAGTACTTCTCACAAGGGCCAAAAAGTAATCATTGTCCCTCAAAAGATTTAATGACATGAAAATCTCCTTAAATATCTATGCATAGCTTTCTAGCCAAATGCAACAAAGACAACAAATATCACGTCTCCACATAGTTTTACCCTTCATTTTGATCCAAAAACCAGAAAACGTAACAGCAAACATCCAAATTTTGTGTACTTACCCACTAAATTAGCCCAAGAAATTATTTCAAGCGGTGCATCAAACTGAACAATGCAAAGACAGACGATTGTTATCAGTGCAAAACTTCAAAATTGACGCCTACTTCTATCCTGGAACACATTATCCATGTTAATACCATGGATCAACCAAAAGCCTCGACTTTACATGAAGCCTTCAATTTGCAAAGGTGTACGTTGTAGTATATAATTGTAACATATAGCTAAGTCCAATAAATCAAAAATCAATAAATTTACTAATATCTTAAATGTGAAAGAATTTCAAAACAAAAAATTATTTTCAAGTCTACAGCTAAAATAAAAGAAAGTTAAATAATGTTGATTTGTGATTGGGACAGCATGTAAAGCTGTTTTTTATTTATTTCCTTCTATCCAAAAATATAATATTTACAAATGTTATACACATATTTGTAAATTAATTTCTTAAAATAAAAATTTACATTTTTTAAGTTATCTCTGATTATACATGACTAACTAAAGGACATTTATGTATTGATATTTCCACTTACACCTATATTGCATATGATACTTGTGACTTAGATTTGGCCTTCCCAAAAATTTTTGCCAAGATACACTGCTGAGTGGAATTACCCTTGATACTGTATTTGGATTTTTTTTTCTTTTTTTAGTGTTTTAAAACGAACCTAAAATATTATATGTGTTAAATGACTTAATCATACTATAAGAAAGTAAAATTTAATATTATATTAACTAATTGAATATTATGAAAAGGTAAAAATACACTTTATATTTTTGAAATTTTTATCAATAATAAATTATTCTTAAATTTTAAAAACTTATAAATTACACCTTAAAGTTAAAAAAAAAAGTTAAAACTTACTTTCTTAAAATTTGAAAAAAAATCATAAAAATATTATTTATATATAATTTGAATTAAATATTTTATTTCATAGTCAAAATATAAATTTTATGATTTAATGTAGAATAATAGTTGAATCTATTAGTATATTTAATATTCATTTTGTGTCTTATAGAAATAAAATCCCAATAATTATTATTTTCTTCAACCTTTAAACTCATTTAAATTTTAATAATATAATTTGTATAATTTTAAAGTTAATAATATAATTTTTTATTTAATAAAATTTTAAGAATATAAAATATAATTTTTCGCTAAAAAAAACACTCCTAGCATACTTCTTTTCAAAATGGAACCAAATTATCACCACATAAAATTAAAACAACTAACAAATAGAGAGAAGGGAAGGATGCAAGCGGCAAGATCGCAGTGGGAAACGGACATCGTTGGAAGAGATGAATGAAGAACGAAACAAATGATATTCACTTCTGTCCTCCCTCCCAAATCCAAAATAAAACCCATCTCTCTCTCTCTCTTCCTTCTGCTTCTTCACTGTGTGAATTATCCTCTCTCCCTTCAACTTGCTCTTTACACGTGTCACCTTTCTGGCCCACCAATTCTTTTTTTCCATTTCCTTCTCTTATTTCTCGTTTTCTTCGTCTCCTTCTTCATTGCTCTGCTCTGCTCTGTTTTGCTCTCTCCATTTCCTGTCTTTTCATTTTAACATTTCTTAATCTTACTTAAACAATCATAACCCAGAATTTCCTGTACATCCTTTTGGTACCTTCTTTCTCTTTCAACTCCATAATTCTCTGTTTATCTGCTCAGAAAAAAGATTGCCGAGAAAACAGAGATCCTCATTTCGTTCAATCTAAACATTACTATGAGCAAGCATTTATTTTATCCCATTTATATCTCCGATTCCGAAAATATAAGAAATTTGGATATTTTCAACCCACCATTGTTGGAACTAGAATGATTCTTGTTCTGACAAACTAAAGCTCTGCTGAATACTGAGAATTGAGAAGATTCACGACATAGTATCAATTCATACAGAGAACCCGCATTCTCTTTTTTGTTTTCTCTCGAGAAAACTAGTGGGAAAGTGAGGGAGGGAAAATGGCTGGGAATGAGTGGATTAATGGGTACCTGGAGGCTATACTTTCGACTGGGGCATCGACGATGGACGCGCAGAAAGTGGCAGCTGAGAAATTGAGAGACAGAGGGCATTTCAATCCCACGAAATACTTTGTGGAAGAAGTGGTGACTGGTGTTGATGAGTCTGATTTGCATCGTACTTGGATCAAAGTGGTTGCCACTCGCAACACACGCGAACGCAGTTCTAGACTTGAGAACATGTGCTGGCGCATTTGGCATCTTGCCCGGAAGAAGAAGCAGGTTCAGTCTTCTTTACAACTCAACTCTCTGACTTTGTTAGTATATGATCCATTCAATCAAATCCTTCTTATTATCTTCATGGATAGAAAATTTTCAATCAAAATGTGTTTTGTTTGAGATTATTTACGAAAAGAATAATTTTTTTTTTCTGTGGCAATATTTGGTTACTTGCATTTCTGTTGCTCTGGTGGGTCTGATGAGGAAAGAAAGTAGAGGTTATTGTGAGTCACAAATTCGAATTCAGAATTCTCCTTTTTGTTTTTTCAGTCATATGTAACATTGTGAATTTGTTTGGAGGTGTTTGACTTTCAATGCTACTACATGATCGAACTTGTTTACTAGGTTTCTCCATTTTCTGTTTGCTAATCTTTAATCTGCCATGGCATACCTTGTTCTTCATCCTAATACCCGATACTCATGTGCTTTATACAGTTGGAATCGGAGGAACTTCAAAGGTTTGCAAACCGAAGATGGGAGCGTGAACAAGGACGCAGGGATGCAACAGAGGACATGTCTGAAGACTTGTCAGAAGGAGAAAAGGGGGACGGTTTGGGGGAGTTGGCCCAAAGCGAAACCCCTAGGCAAAAACTCCATCGTCAAGTATCCAACTTAGAAGTATGGTCTGATGACAAAAAAGAAAAGAAGCTTTACATTGTGCTCATCAGGTATATTATATTCTTCCCATCTGCAAAATACTTTCCTCACACAATCATTTTGGGTAGATACCTTCTCCCTTGATAAATTGTTTAACTAAATTTATTAAAATGTGTCACTTTCTCAAGGAATATTGAGTTCAGCAGAAGTTAGAGTCATAGTAAATCCCTTTGTCTGTTATAAGTGAAAAGAAATAGCTATAAGATGCATTTTACATGTCCTCTACACTAGATGTTTGGCTATACATTATTTTTTTATTCGACAGTTTGCATGGATTGGTTCGAGGAGAAAACATGGAGCTTGGCCGAGATTCTGACACTGGTGGACAGGTGCTTGACATTCTTACATGAATAAATGATGAAAGAAATATTTTAATTCCTAGTATTTAATTAGTGTTTGATGCATGAATTGATGTATTGCTAGATCAAATATGTGGTAGAACTTGCACGTGCACTTGCAAAAATGCCTGGAGTGTATAGAGTGGATCTGTTCACACGCCAAATCTCATCTCCGGAGATTGATTGGAGCTATGGAGAACCTACAGAAATGCTAACTGCAGGTCCAGATGATGATGATGATAGTGTTGGGGAGAGCAGTGGGGCATATGTCATAAGAATACCCTTTGGTCCACGTGATAAGTACCTCAGAAAAGAACTTCTTTGGCCTTACATTCCAGAATTTGTTGATGGAGCTTTGGCTCATATTCTCAATATGTCAAAGGTATTGGGTGAACAAGTTGGAGGCGGTCAACCTGTCTGGCCATATGTGATTCATGGACATTATGCTGATGCTGGAGATAGTGCTGCTCTTCTTTCAGGTGCTTTAAATGTGCCAATGGTTCTGACAGGTCATTCTCTTGGAAGAAACAAGCTTGAACAACTTCTTAAGCAGGGACGCCAATCGAAGGAGGATATCAATTCAACATACAAGATGATGAGGAGGATAGAAGCAGAGGAACTTTCCTTGGATGCTGCAGAACTTGTAATCACTAGTACAAAGCAAGAAATCGAAGAGCAATGGGGACTTTATGATGGGTTTGATGTCAAGCTTGAGAAAGTGTTGCGAGCTCGAGCAAGACGTGGTGTCAATTGTCATGGTCGGTTCATGCCAAGGATGGCGGTAAGAATGCAGCCATAAATATAAGTAGATTGAGATTTTGTAGAACACAGAATGTCTAAATCAAACTCATGCATTTGTTAGCCTTTTAATGTGTTAAATTTGCTACTCTTCCAACTTAAGTGTTGTAGTGTTGCTTAATAACCTTCTTGTAAATTACTTTGCAAAAGGAAATGTTATTAAATACCAACTTCTTTAACAATGAAAATACCATATGCATCACTGAAATTGACTATTTATGAAGTAATGTTGGTACAATTTCAATAGGTTATACCACCAGGGATGGATTTCAGCAGTGTGGTGATCCAAGAGGATGCCCCTGAAGTTGATGGAGATCTCACATCGCTTACTGCTGGTATCGATGGTTCTTCACCCAAAGCAATGCCTCCAATATGGTCAGAAGTGAGTCACTTACATGTGTACATTTATGTTATTGGCCCTTAGTCACTGTTACTGACTTGTAAGTGGTGTCTAACCATTTGCATTTTTCAGGTGATGCGTTTCCTTACAAATCCCCACAAGCCTATGATCTTGGCCTTGTCAAGGCCAGATCCAAAAAAGAACATAACCACTCTGTTAAAAGCCTTTGGAGAATGCCGTCCCTTGAAAGAACTTGCTAATCTTGTAAGTAGATTTAATACAACTGGGCTCTTTGTCTGATGGAAACTATAGTTACTTGTGAAAGGACTAATGTATTTCCGAAACAGACACTCATAATGGGAAACAGGGATGACATAGATGAGATGTCTTCTGGAAATGCTAGTGTTCTTACAACTGTGTTGAAACTGATTGATAAGTATGACCTATATGGGCAAGTGGCATATCCTAAGCATCATAAGCAATCTGATGTTCCAGAGATATACCGATTCGCTGCAAAAACAAAGGTATGCTGAAGTTTACTATAGAACTATTGTAGTATGTTTTAACTATGATGAGGAGCTAATTTGTTTGAAATTTGTCCCAGGGAGTTTTCATAAATCCAGCTTTAGTTGAGCCTTTTGGTCTTACCTTGATTGAGGTTGGTTTTAACAAAACAGTCACTGTGGTGATATTATATGATACCGGAATGTAATTCTTTTTTTAACTTCTCTCTGTTCAAACTCACACAGGCAGCAGCACATGGGCTTCCAATGGTGGCCACTAAAAATGGTGGACCAGTGGACATTAATCGGGTAAATGAAGAATGATCTCTATTTAATATTTGTTCTATACTAATTGTCTCGAAGTTCATTTATGTTGCACTGTGAACTATCTTACTGGGTGGCACTGGAAAAATTAATCAGATTTTACCCGACAATCTCTTTTTGCAAATGTTCTCGCAAATTCCAAATTTTCTTTTCCTTGTATCGTTATTTTGGCAATCAAGTAGGATCATGTTCTCCTCTGATGTATGACGTTTTAGGCTCTGCACAATGGCTTGCTAGTGGACCCTCATGATCATCAAGCAATTGCTAATGCATTGCTCAAGTTGTTGTCAGAGAAAAACCTGTGGCATGAATGCAGGAAGAATGGTTGGAAGAACATACACCTTTTCTCATGGCCTGAACACTGCCGTACTTATCTGACTAGGATTGCAGCTTGCCGCATGAGGCATCCACAATGGCAAACTAATACTCCAGAGGATAACATAGCTGGTGAAGAGTCTTTCAATGATTCGCTTAAAGATGTGCAGGACATCTCCCTTAGGCTCTCAATTGATGGGGAAAGGTCTTCACTAAGTGAATCATTTGACTTAACTTCAGTAGGTGGTGGTCCTGAGATGCAAGACCAAGTGAAACGGGTCCTAAGCAAGATGAGGATGCCAGATTCTGGTCCAAATGTTGATGGTATGAATAAAATAAAGAAGCCAGACTCTGGATCATTTGATGGTTCTGTAAATAAGATGAAGAAGTCAGGTTCTGGTCCAAATGAAACTGGTGGTGCGAATAAGCTGCCTGACAATGCATCCGGCAAATATCCTTTGTTGCGAAAAAGGCGTAGATTGATTGTAATAGCACTGGATTGCTATGATAGTAATGGAGCTCCTGACAAGGGGATGACTCAGACAATGCAAAAGATCATTAAAGCTGTTCAATTAGACCCTCAGACTTCAAAAGTTTCAGGATTTGCTTTGTCAACAGCTATGCCAATGCATGAAACAGTAGAGTTCCTAACGGCAGGCAATATTCAAGTAAGTGAGTTTGATGCTTTAATCTGCAGTAGTGGGAGTGAAGTTTATTACCCTAGTACCTATACAGAAGATGGAAAGCTTCTGCCCGATCCGGATTATGCAGCACATATTGAGTACCGGTGGGGGCATGAAGGTCTAAAGAAAACCTTGTGGAAGCTTATGAATACAACTGAAGGTGAAGAAAAATCTAAATCACCTTCTAGCCCCATTGAGGTAGATTCAAAGTCAAGCAATGCTCATTGCATCTCCTATAAAATAAAGGATCTTAACAAGGTAAATGATATTTAGTATCATACTTTCATGTTTACAATTTTATTGATTGAAATGCCCCTGCTATTTGTTTTCCCAGGCAAAGAAAGTTGATGACTTGAGGCAGAAGCTTAGGATGCGAGGTTTGCGCTGTCATCCTATGTACTGCAGGGCGTCAACCAGGATACAACTGATACCGCTTCTTGCATCTAGAGCCCAGGCACTCAGGTAATAGTTTATAATGAAGACTAGGCTTATGTTGCGATCCAAGGGAAATCAGTTTTAAATCTGTTCAGTCTTTGCTTAATCTCCGTTGGTCAGTGAAGGGCTGTGTCTTTAGTTTTCAATGATAACAGGTGAATACATAATGCTTGCGAAGATCATACTTGGTTTGTAATGATGATAACAGCAATGACTGCTGAGTTTAACTGATTTTAGGTATCTGTTTGTCCGTTGGAGATTGAATCTTGCAAACATGTTTGTTGTGTTGGGAGAAACTGGGGACACAGATTTTGAAGAACTGATAGCTGGAACTCACAAGACCATAATCATGAAGGGAGTGGTCTCAAAGGGTTCAGAAGAGCTGCTTCGAGGTCCAGGAAGCTACCAAAGAGATGACATTGTCCCTAATGAAAGCCCTCTTTCAACATTCCTTAGTGAAATAACTGAGGACAAGATAGCTAATGCTTTCAAACAACTCTCTAAATCTGGGGGCATGTAAATCTCTGTCTATTTTATATATTTATTTATTTTTGTTGAAAAACAAATACTAATGCATTTGCTTTTTCAGAAACTTTTGAGTATTTTTAATAATCAAGTGTAGTTAGATTGTACCTTCCAAAATCTTAAGTAAGTTTTGGTCATTGATAGCTGCTTGGGTAGATGAGATGAACCGTCCCTCCGGATTCATTTTGCATATACACGTTTTGGCCACTGAGGCACAATTTTTTTTCTTTTACCTTTTTTATTTAGAGCCACTGAGTTATTATTGTCATATTAAAAAAAAAAAAAAAAAAAACACCTAGAAGGGTGCCCGCGCGCATTGCTGCGGGACATGCCTATTTAAAAGAAAGATAAAAAGTTTTAAAATTTATTCATATTTAAAATTTTTTTGTCATAAAATAAGGGACTTAAATTTAATCTAATGTCAGTTTAAATATATTTTACGTTATTATTCACTTATGTATTATAATATCATTAAAAAAATTATTAAAATTCTCTTTTTGTTGGTAAAAAATTTTAGTTGCTCTTACTTTTTTAATAAGGTGTCATCGTCCTATTTATTCATATTGTAAAAAGTTTTTGCACTAAGAATAGATCAAATTAAAAATCTAAAGGAGGTTTTTATGGTATTTCAAGTGATTTTTAAAGGATACCATACTAGAAATTTATATAACATACAATTGTGACATGTGTATAACAAATTAACTTTACAAAATTATTTAATAAAATTTATTTTATAATAAGTTATCATTTTAATCCCTTAATGATTTAAAATTTATAAAATGAAACATAATTCATTAAACATGTTTTTTTTTATTTGAAATGGTTATTTAGATCTGAAAAGAAAATTGTAATATTTAAACCAAAACTACCACAATTTAAGAAAGAAGCAAAAGTTTGATTTTTGTTTTGCAATTGTTTTTCTGCTAACAGAGTGATATGGGTTTACTGTTTTGGATTTTGTTCTACAAGATTGATTTCTAAATGTTTTGGTAAATGTGTTTTGAATTTTTGAAAAAAAAAATTGAAAACCATTAACACATATGGGAGGAATTGAGTTTCACATAAGCAATTATGATTTTAGATTTTCTGCAATTTAGAAGTTCAAGATTGCAACCAAGGAGAAAGTCATTCAGTTTCTTGAGCTCTCTTCCACAATTTCTCTCATCAAACGCTTGTTGGAGCAACAAAAGGTTGATTTTTAAAATATTAACAAATTTAAGGGATGTAATAAAAATAAAAAATTATTTTAATTTATTTACTAAACATATTTTAAACTAAAATATATGAACGGATGAAATTTTGTGTCAAAATTAATATTAAGGAAGATTTTGACAGCGTCTAATACCATAGAATTCCACTACTCTAAAATATAAAATACAATAAAATACAACTCATGCTAAAACTTGCCTTTTATTATGAAATTTATTGATAAAATAGAAGAGAGAACAAAAAAAAAACCAAGAAATTTAGGTTTTATATTTAAACCATCTCATGTTTATGTATCAAAAGAAGAAAGAAGAAAATCAATATATACATATATATATATATATCAAACCTATAAATGATAAATTAGGATTTAAATTAGATCCATCATCATCGTAAATAAATTTTACATTCTCATCCATTCATATGTTATCACATTATCAATAATTTATTATTGATAAAAAAATTTAATTACTTTTGATTTTTTTAATAATGTGACATTTTCCTATTCACAGTTATTATAAATTATTTTACATTAATAATAGATTAAATTTAAACCCTATATAAATAATTACTATTTAATTTTATAATAATTAATGAATATTCCATATATGCAAAATAAACATAATACTTTATATATTATGGGATAATATTAGTAAATATGATATAACTATTCTATAGTGGACAAAGTTTAACCTAGTGACAAACTGGTGTTATTTTCATCTAGTTCAAGATTTAGTCTATCCACTAATAGTCACTTTAAATGCTATCTGGTTCTCAAGAAATAACGGAATTTTTTAGGATCATTCCCCAAATACTGTGGGAACCTTGCACCTAATTCAGTATAGGTAGTCTAGCTATAATCAAGCTTATGTGTCATGAAATAGCTAGAGTAGGCCTAAACAAATCTAATGTGATCCGTCTATTGTTGGAATAATTTTATGGACTAACATAAATCATGTTTTCATAATTGAAATACAGATTTAATATTTAAGTCAATTATGAGTGTTTTGTATAAATAGCCCAATTATATGATCCATTTTGTTTAATGGGCTGCA
>JANHAO010015072.1:0-15022 GCA_026873985.1 Saraca asoca | reverse complement strand
CAAGATAAATTGTTCTTCAACATCAAAATAAATTTAGGGTTAACAAACTCCTTTAAGGCTAAAAATCTCCCTTAAGGCTAACAATGGACATCTCAAATTTATTTTGCATTAACTTAGAAAAATTTCTGCGTAATTATTCATTTGTGGAGCCAAAGACAATGTTGTCTACATAGATTTGTACAAGCAGTATATCTTTACCCTTCTCTAATATAAAAAGTGTTGTATCAACATTCCCTCTTTAAAATCCTTTTTGGATTAAAAACTTACTAAGTCTATCATACCAGGCTCTAAGAGCCTACTTCAAACCATATAAGGCGTTTTGTAGCTTAAAAACATAGTTTAGATTTAGGGGGTCTTCAAAACCTGGGGGCAATTGTACATAAATTTCTTCTAAAATATGTCCATTTAGAGAAGCACTTTTAACATCCATTTGGTAAAGTTTGAAATTTCTTGTATAAGTAAATGCCAACAACATTCTAATGGTTTTTAGCTTAGCTACTAGTGCAAAAGTTTCATTAAAATCTATTCCCTCTTCCTAGTTATAACTTTTTGCTACCAGCCTAGGTTTATTTCTTATTATCACTCCATTCTCATCTAGTTTATTTTTGAAAACCTAGCAAGTCCCTATTACATTGTGATAATCAGATTTTGGCACAAGTGTCCAAACTTGGTTTCTTTCAAACTAGTTTGATTCTTCTTGCATAGCCAAAATCCAATTATCATCTTGTAGTGTCTCTTAAATGTTTTTAAGCTTAGTTAGAGAAATGAAAGTAGAGTGATTGCAAAAAATTTTCAAGTTACTATGAGTTACCCCATTTAGTTGCATCTCCTATGATAAGATTTCTAGGGTGTTTTCCCATGAATTTCCAAGCTTTTTTAGGAGAGTTAGGTGGTGAAATATTTAGAATGAGAGAGTCTTCCTCTTTTTCTTTTGGTTCTGCAACATGTACCTTTGATTCACCTTACTGATTTTCTAAAGTTAAGTTAGAGATCTACCAATTTTGTTGATATTCCTCTATACTTAATCTGTAATCACCTAAAGTAGATTCATCAAAGACAACATGCATAGATTCTTCTATCTTTAAGGTCTTTTTATTATATACCATAGAGGGCTTGCTAGATAAATAGTAGCTAATAAAAATACCTTCATCAAACTTAGGATCAAATTTATCTAGATTATCCTTGCCATTGTTATGTATAAAACACTTATAACTGAAGACATGAAAGTATGATATGTTAGGTTTTCTTCCAAAATATAATTCATAGAGTGTTTTGTTTAAAATAGGTCTAAGGAATGCCCTAGTCATTATATAGCAAGTAGTGTTAATTGCATTAGCCCAAAAGGACTTTGGAAGGGTGCTGTCATTTAACATGGTCCTTGCCATTTCACCTAAACATCTATTTTTCCTTTCAATAACACCATTCTATTATGGTGTCCTAGGTGCAGAAAAATTATGACTAATACCATGCATTTCACAAAAACTAGTGAAACCCTTATTTTCAAATCCCTTCTCATGGTCACTTCTTATGGAAATAATGGAACACTTTCTTTCATTTTGAATCACACTTGCAAGTCTTTTAAAGTCTTGAAATGTGTCATTTTTGTGAAATAGAAAGAGAGTCCATGTAAATCTAGAAAAATCATCCACAATCATGAATACATAAGAGTTACTTCCATGGCTTCGAGTTCTGGATGGACTGATTAAGTCCATATGAAGCAAATCAAGGGGTTTTAAAGTTGAAACAATGTTTTTAGATTTAAATGAGGATTTTACTTGTGTACCTTTTTGACAAGCACCACATATCTTGTCTTTGATGTAGTTCAATTTAGGCAAACCAGATACTAGATCCTTTTTGGATAATTTTCCAATCAGTTCCATGTTTACATGTCCTAGTCTTCTATGCAAAATCCAAGTATCGTCATCAAAACTAAATAAACATGTTGAGTCCAGTTTAAATTCTGAATCAAGATTAAACAAGTAAACATTATTAACTCTATGGCCTACAAGTTTAAGTTGTTTGTCATTGTCATTCATAACTAAGCATTTATTTGAATTAAAAATGACTTAGTTTCCTTTATCACAGAATTGACTTATGCTTAACAAATTATGTTTAAGACCATCTACATATAATACATCATTTATGCAGTAGTTAAAAGACTTACCAATCTTACCAATTCTTTTAACTTTTCCTTTAGAATTATCTCCAAAGTTCACCTTACCTCCATTTATATGTGTGAGACAAATAAACTCATCCTTGTTTTTGATCATATGTCATGAACATCCATTGTCCAAAAATCATAAATTTGAGCTTTGTCTCTCACATCCCCACAACATGAAGATTATTCTAGCATTTGTGGTACCTACTGAATTTTGGGTCCATTTATGTTAGTAGACATAATAGAAATTTTCTTAACAATAGATGATTTAGGTAACCATACAAGTTTCTCATTTGGTTTTAGCAAATATGTCCTATTTCTAAATAGATAGTCTCTGATGTGATGCTTTTTATGATTACAGTAGTAATAGGTGATATAAGCAGGGTTCCATCTCTTAGATTTCTTTTAATGCTACTGCCTATATCCTAGACAAGTTCTATTGTGAGAAACCTTTTGATTCTATAGCATATCTTCTAATTTCTTGTTGCTGTTTGAAAATCCTTGCAATGTTTTTGTCAAGGTTTTAATCTTAGATTTATAACATTGGCATTGTTCACATTCCTTTCTATCATTTGACTTTTCCACTAAGTCAGTTAATTCAACATTCTCCTTTTCTAGGTCTTTAAGCTTACGAATCAAAATTTCTTGCTCATTTTTAGAGGTGGTTAATTGTTTCTTAGTTTTAACCAAAGAATCATACAATTTAATACATAAATCATCTAATTTTTCATCATCACTTTCTTTATTAAGTTTATTTTTAGGTTTAGTATTGGATTCATCATCATCAGAAATAGCAAAGAAGGAGCTTTTACCAAATAACTCAAAGTTATCATTGTGTCTGGCTATAAGGCATAACAAAGCATCATCTTTTGGTTCTTCTTCATCAGCACTAGTATCAGCCTTTTCATCATCCTAAATAGCAAAATTTAATTTCTTGTAGGATGGTCTCTTCTTCCTTCTTTCATTCTCAAGTTGCTTTTTTAAGTAAACTGGGTAATTTGGCTTAATGTGGCTAGGTTTTTACATTCAAACCTAGTTGGGACTGTACTAATTGAATTTCCTTACTTAGTTTTATTGTGATTCCTTCTTTGTGAAGTTGATTTCCTCTTGTCTTTATTCTTTTTTTCTCTTAAGATTCTTTGTAGCTTTTTGCTCAAGAATGCAACATCTTCTTTTTCAATTGCATCTATATCACTTTCATATTCTTCTTCATCTGATTCAAATATTTTTGCAGCTTTGAGTGCTAGAGTCTTTTTTTTATTGTTCCTGTTCTTTTTGTATCTCCTCAGCTCTAATTCATGCTCTTCCAAGTTTCCAAAGAGCTTTTGAATTGTAGGGATACCCATCTTCAGTGACTCTTTAATTGCAGTAACCTTGGGCTGCCACTCCCCAGTCAAAGATCTTAGAATCTTGTGGACAAGATCTACATTTTCAAACTTTCTACCAAGCAATATTAAATGGTTAGTAATTGCTATGAATCATTGGATTAAATCCTCAATCGATTCACCCTCCTTCATTTTAAGCATTTCATATTGTGACACAAGGATATGCACCTTAGAAGCCTTAACCTATGAAGTGCCTACATGTGCAATCTCTAATGTATCCCAAATTTCCTTAGCAGTAAAACAATTTGAGATCCTTTTGTACACATTAGGTAATAAGGAGTTTGAAATTATCTATTTTACTTTAGGAACAAGTAAATGCCTTTTTCTTTCATCTTCTATCTAAAGTGATTTAGGTTTAAGCTGTACGTCACCATTAATTAGTTTCCTGGGAGGTTCATAACCTTCCTCAACCAAATCCCGCATGTCAACATCTACAGCTTCAATAAAGTCTTTTATCTTTTGCTTCCAATAGGTATAGTGTTCCCCATTGAAACCATGAGGTTTGTGCATTGGAGGACATTCAGGCAATAAAAAGTAGTTTGAATCCATAATATTCAAGAAAATACAGGTGTATCAAGAGCCAAAGCTCTGATACCAACTGAGGGTCCCAGATAAAGATATAATATAATTTGGATCTTACCCTTATTCTTTTAGGGGAATTTATATACATTTTGATTATTATGAATTCTCCATGAAATTAACAAGAATGTAATAAATTTCCTTGTATTAAGAAGCATAGTAGAAAATTATGTAGTAAATATGTAGAATGGTAATTGTGTAGAATTTTGAATGGAGTAGAAAAAAAGAAAGATTCAAGGTACTAGATTTTTGAAGTGGTTCAACTTGAATTGAAACTACAATTCAAGTCTACTCCATTGGATAGTCTTCAGCTATATTACCACTTTTATTATCAAAACATTAGGATTAAAATAGGCTCCTGATTTGCCAGTTTAAAACACAAGAATTACAACAGGTTTCTAGCTAACCTAAAACAACCACAAGATTTCCTACAGGCTCTTGATAACCTAAACAAGATTCCTATTAACCTAGAAATCTTAAAAGAAAATATTAAGATAAGGTAAGAAATACAGTACCAAAGTCTGAGATGAAAATCTCAAACATCTAATGTGAATTTTGTAAAGATTTGATTCAAAAATCCTTTTGATTGAAAATTGTAATAAGGTAGAAGCAAGATCTAAATTAGCTCTATTTTCTCTAAGATTTTCGTGAAGAAGAAAGAAAAATATGTAATCTAATATAATTGAAAGGTGGTTGGGAGTTTTTATAACTATTGTACTATCTGTGATAGAATAACTAATTTTTAGTTTGTGAATTGATTCTTGAATCGATTTAGAGTGGTTACAACTAATGAATTGATTTGTCAATCGAATCATAGCATTTTGAAATTGAATCTTGAATCGATTACTGAATCAATTCAGAATAAAATCTTAACCTTTGGTAAAAAATATTTTTCAAAATGTTTCTTCATAAATCGATTGGTGAATCAATTTTAGTATATTTTTCATGAGTTTTTTAAGGAATCGATTCATTAGGTGTAAGACAATTTTATAAAATTTGTACTTGTGAAAAGATCTTTTAAAAGCTTTGTTTGAAAAAAATATTTGATTTTATCTTCTCTTCAAGTGGTTTATATCTATATCATTATATCAGATATAAAAAATATTAGCTTGAATCAAATCTAATTTGAATTCACTTACAAAAGATCCTATAGAAATAAAATAATTACTAAATCTGATTTTGGAATCTCTTGAATTACATACTTTGAACCTATAAAATAGATCTAAATACTAAAATATATTGTCAGATAATAATATAAATTAAAATTATTTTTCAGTATCAAAACTATGGAACATATGTAGCTAGGGTAACCTAGGCTAAAATTATAACTTAATACATCAACCACCATAAACTTATCTTACCATTAAAGTAATATTAACTTTAGATTACTTTTCAAATCAATACCTAATTTATGTTTTAGCCTTTGGAACTAATATATCGAACAATTATTTTATCTAAATAATACATATCATCTAAGTTAAATATAATATACTTGTATTCTCATTAAACAAATGAGGATAATATAAGTTTAGTCCATTAGACTTAGTTTACATATAAGTGGACTCCTTACATATTTTAAAAATAGCCCATTTTTTCTATTTTTTTTCTTACTAATACTACCTATGGCTTTTTAAGTTTTTAAATGGGCTTTATGAAAATATTCTAATACTAAGCTCAATTTACAAATTAGTACCTAGGACCCAATTCTTATATTTTAACTACTTATAAACATAAGACAATTACCTAAGGACCAAGTTGCAAAATAGGTATTTAAGCCTCAACCACACCTATTTATTTAAATATAGCATTTTCTTTTATGTTTATGGGCCTTATAAGAGAATTATTATTACAAGCTTATTTTATTAATTCTTTCTAAAGCCTTTTATAACGTTTTCTTTTGGATCTTCTTCCATTCTATATAGGCCTCATATCTTATTATTTCGAATTATCTTATAGTTGTCAATGAGAATAATATGTTTCAAAAGCAATATGGAAATTTGGAACCAAGTATTATAGTAAGAGTTAGTTTGGTCCATGGTCAGTATGAGTAGATAATGCCACAATGTTTAAAAAATAATAACTAATGGAGAGTGAGTATAAAAATACTCGGTAAGGGACCGCGTAACACTATTTTGATGAGTTTACAATAAAAAATAAATAACTTAGAGCTAATATATATTTACAAGTTCATAACCCATCATTTAACCATTTTTTTTACCAAAAGAGAACCAATTTCTATATTCTCACATAATTCTAAATATTTCCTAATAATTCCAAGATTTTCTAAAAAATTACAAATATTTCCAAATAATTCCACATATTTCCATCTTTTATAAGCATATTGTTACAGACAAAATTCGATCTCGTAAAGCAGACCGGTAGAGGTTCAGTAAAAGCTAAGTCCAAGCACAAGGAGTCCAGCTCGCTAAGGTTGAGGACGTTAAGTCTCGGCTCACATACTTGATAACTGATCTTGTGTGAGCTCGTTTCATTATAAGGCGAACCTGAACTCGCTCAATGAAGGCTAGTAGTGACCTTGAGCCAAGGGTCTTGGCTCGCAAGGTGAGGCACATTGCCCAGCCAAAAGGTTCAACGAGATAGTGCACCAGACAAGTTTACATCAACTCATAGACAAGGGACCCACCTGTAGAAAGTAACTTGCAAAAGTCGGATTAGAGGAGTTTAAACTGTCTTGTACATTAAATACTTGATGTAACTTATTTATAACATGTAAAATTATATTTGTAACCTCCCAGCCTCTATAAATAGGAGGAGGAGGATCCTTGTAAGCTAAGCTGAAATAGCTATATTGAAACTCTGTAGAATTTCCTTCAAATTAATAAAAGTTATTGTGGACGTGAGGACCAATATTGCCTCATTTTAGCCGAACTAAGTTAAAAATATTGCATGCCATTGTTGTTCTTCCTCTTCATCATCTTTACTATCTTCTTCATCTTCCATTTCATTAACTAGAAAGTAGTTTGGGGTTTCATAACTAATCTCAATTGATAGGAATCTGGAAGAACTAGATTTCACCGTCAACCTTTTGGCACTAGAAAGAGGGCCCATCTATTTTTGGATTTTCTAATTTCTATTTTGGATAGCTATAATGGTAAGAAGAAGAATCACTAGGAGTTCAAACACTCCAGTTATTTAGTTGGTAGACATTCTCACATCGAAACTCATCACCAGCCTACTGCAGTCATTGAAATTGAAGAGGCACAAATGTCTCATCAACCCCAACCAACACTCGAAAGCATGGTAAGAGAGTTAGCTGAAACTATTAAAATGCTAGCACAAGCACAAGCCTAGGGTGTGTAGAGGTAAGAGGAAATCGTAGCATAGCTCCAGTAGCTACATGAAGAAGCTTAGAAAGAGACTCACAAGGATTGTGATAGCCAATGATCTAGGGGCTCACAACAGGCTAAGAGTTTGAGCAAGACCGACCAAAGTGGGAAGAAGAATCAACAATCCTTTAGCTTGCAATCCAGAATGCAGGACCTGGTAATGAGAGAAGTGTTGGAAAGGCTAAAGCGGCTAGAGGAGCTCCCATGAGCTTAAAATGAGCAAGCTCACAATGCGGAAAGCTTGCCATTCTTTGTGGAAATCAAGATGCAACCCTTCCCACACAAACTTAAGGTTCCTGTGATCCTATTGTATGACAGAAATAATGACCCTTTAGCCATCTGTATGCATTCAACATCCAAATGGATCTCTAAACAACTGATCCTCTAGTCAAGTGTCATGTTTTCCTAGCCACATTAGGAGGTATACCTCGAGTATGGTTCAGAAGCTTCCTGGCTCGCAGTGTCAATAGTAAGGAAGAGTGCTAAAGGAAATTCATTGACCAATACCGAGCATTGAAGAGGTAGCTCATGCCTTCCTGCCACCTCATCCTGATCTTTCAACGAAAGAATGAATCACTGAAAGATTACAATGCTAGATTTAGACGGGAGGCTAACTCAATAGAAAATCCTTCTGAGGAAAATATCCTAATAGTACAGAAGCTTGTACAAGTCCTCGGTGTGAGATCTCATTGAATTCTATGAGCAAGTTGCCAAGAAAATTAGATGGGAGGAAACCTTTGGTACAAAGGAGCCAAAGCATAAGAATGAAGTAGTTAGCTCCCCTAGAGCAAAAAAGAGGAGTGATGAGGATTAGGGCTATGGCCTTAGCAGCTGACTTGTGAAGAAGGGTAAGGCCGAGCAACCTTCACCTCAAGGTCACTATAAAAGCTATAGCAATCTATCCGATATGCAAGATAGGATCTTCGTAGTAGAATAAGACAGGGAAGACTTTAGAAAGCCTAAGCCTCTTTGGACTCCTGGCAAATTTAGGAGCAATAAAGACAAATTTTATGCCTACCACAATGAGATTGGGCATAACACCTTGAAATACTGGGCCCTAAAGGATGCTATAGAAGATCTCATTAGGAAAGGTCGACTACAGGATTATGTGGTGAGGCCATTAGAATGGCAATCTCAACATTCTCAGCAAATTGTTGATTAAGAGCAAGAGCCCTCTATTAGAACCATATTCTGATCCTGTAATGTTATACTAAAATTAATGAAAGGCTTCTGAATTTTTTCTGAGTACCCCCAGTAGAATGTTGCACAAAAAAAAAAGATATTCTATATTGATTTGACATTATTACGAACTACTTACCTAAGGTGTAGAGATATTATCAAACACTCAAAATCTAGTAAAGAGTTATGAACTCGTTGAGGTGTGGAGGCACTATTAAACACTCAAAATCTAGCAAAGGCCTATAAGCTCACTGAGGTATGGAGGCACTATTAAACACTCAAAATCCAGTAAAGGGCTATAAGCTCGCTAAGGTGCGAAGGCACTATTAAATACTCTAATCTAACAAAAAGCCTTGAGCTCATTTAGGTGCAAGGTGCTTTAATAAATCCATCACAGCTCTTATGCGACTAAAAGTTCATATCTCTCATGTGACTACAAGTTCACAGCTCTCATGCAACTAAATGCTCGCAGCTCGCATGCAAGCCCTTTTTCTAGGTGTAGCTTACATGTAACCTACCTAAATATTACTCATTGACTATAGGGGCACTCAAACATCGAGATTTATTATTAACTGGATATGGCTAATTGGCCATTTGAATATCTTATTCAGCTATGATTTACAGGAACATACTTTATCATTTGTAATATACAGAGCATCCAATATAGCATTCAAGAGTTACAAAAAGGGCTTATTCATTAAAAGGCCTTATTTAACGAGGCAAATTTACATCAGAAGATTGAAAGTACAAAATTAAAGCATAAAGCCTATAGCTATCACTTCCATAAGGAAGGAGAAAGCCAGCCCCTGAGAGATGAACTCCAACTGGTTGAAGGATCAACGAGCATGATTGCTCCTCAATCTTCTTCTTCTTATTCTTCTTATAGCCCTCATCAACTAGTGGCTCTTTTCCTAACTCGTGCCCAAAGCAATTCAAAAAGCATTCAGGAGTCTGGCTGGCTGGGCCGAATCTCATGATAGAACCATAAGGAAATAATCTAAGATCTGCACAAGACTCCCCAATAGCCAATAAGAAGAGTTATGTAGGGAAGTCACGTGCAGTAGGCCATTCACGCCTCCTAATCTTCTGCAGCAAACCATGCATACCTCAAAGCACTTCACTGAAAGTTGAACCACTAGAAACATAAGGGGCTTAACTAAAACATCCATTAGGCCATTTCACAAAAAATCAAGAAAAGCTTCTCAGGCTTTATAAATTAGTCTAGGTTCAGTGAAGGACCCAAAGGATAATTGGCTGTTCCAGATCAAACAATCCAGAGAAAACAAGGCTACCATACCAATAGTCATAGATTACGCATAGTAAGAGATATGGCCTAAAGCAAATGAAATGAAAGAATTGAAGTCTAAAATGACAACATAGCAGAGCAAAGACTTTGATTGTACTATAAACTAGGAAGATTTTTGCAACTCCCAATCCACAAAGTGAACTAAGAGTTAGGGGGCTTATATTGGGACAAAATTCAATCTCACAAAGCAAATTGGTAGAGGCTCAGCAGAAGCTAAGTTCAAGCAAAAGGAGTCCGCTCACTAGGGTTGAGGGTGCTAAGTCCTGGCTCATATACTTCATAACTGATCTTATGCGAGCTCACTTCGCTATAAGGCGAACCTAAACTCGCTCAATGAAGGCTAGCAGTGACCCCAAGCCAAGGGTCTCAGCTTGCAAGGTGAGGCACATTGCCTAGCCAAATGATTCAATAAGATAGAGCACTAGACAAGTTTATGTCAGCTCACATACAAGGGACCTACCCATAGAAAGTAACCTGTAAAAGTTGGATTGCAGGAGTTTAAGCTATCTTGTACATTAAATATTTGATGTAACTTATTTATAACATGTAAAATTATATTTTTAACCTCCTAGCCTCCATATATAGGAGGAGAAGGATCCTTGTAAGCTATGTTGAAATAGCTATACTGAAACTTTGTAGAATTTCTTTCAAATTAATAAAAGTTATCATAAATGTAGGGACCAGTACTGCTTGGTTTTAGCCAAACCATGTTAAAAATATTGCATGCCATTGTTGTTCTTCCTCTTCATCATCTTCACTATCTTCCTCATCTCCCATTTCATTAACTACAAAGCAGTTTGGGGGTTCAAGAACTAATCTCAATAGATATCAAAGTTCTTATGCTAAACATCACTTTTCATAAATATCAATTATGATAATTATCATAAGTCAAGTTAAAGAAATTTTCTAAATTACGTAAAAATTGGCAAATACTATGAAATTCCTCCTTTTGACTCTTCTCAACCTTATCCCTATCTCCTCCAACCTTTTTCTTCCATTCATCCTTATCCTTCTCTACTAAAATGTCACCAGGCCTTTTTCTTCCATCCCATCACATTTCATTTTGCCCATTTTAAGCTCATTCGCCATTTAACTCATTTTCTCAAAGATGGATTATTTATCCCTTATTGGACATATATTCATATAACATGGACTTTTAGACCTTTAGGCCTAAGATTACATAGTCTAAGTCAAGTTTCAAAATACCATCCACGCCAAGTCCATTTTAGTTAGTTTCTTATAAAAAATATATTTTAAGTTTGACTTTCTCAGTTATTTTGAACACATTTCTTATTTTATATTTGCACAAAAATTTTCAAGAAAGCTTTTACCTCTTTGGAAGGCAAAATTTTGAGAATCAAAAGTCCTTCTTAAAATTTTCATGTAAAATTTTGAGGCTTGGCCACCAAATAACCAAAACACCCTTGGATAACTTATTCAAGGCCTTGTTTTGCAAAAAAAAAAAAAAAACTTATTCCTGGCATTTTCTCTAAGGAAGTCCAAACCTCCCTTGAGATAAATGGGACCTTGAGTCCTTTCATTACACTTTCAAACATACATATCATAGATATTAGTAGCACAATATTCTCATTTAACTAAAAAAACTATGTAATCAACTTCACGCCATAGATCTTGATTTACCTCTCAAGATCTTCATCAAAAAATTAAAAGATCATAAATAAAATATATTCAAACTTAAACAAAAGTCTTCTTGAATCATTTATGTCCTCAAGGCCAAGTCCATCATGGTTCCAAATCAAGCTATTCCTTTTTTTTTCACAACAAGCAATATTGGTATGATTTGAGTAATATATAGTTAGGAGGAAGCTATAAACAAGTAAATATACAAGTCTAAGCAAATATTTCTAAAGTAAACTTATGAAAGAAAGGTTAGAGAGTCACTCACATGCAAGAAAGTTTACATAAAAAGGATGAGCCTAAATCAAAATAAAAGGGGTTATTTTCAAATAAAGCAACTTGTAAGCTTATTAAGAACTCAAAATAAAGCCCCCTCATCTCCCTTCCCCATTGAGTTGAACCTTTCATGGCCTTGCAAGTTTAGGATTTCCTCATGATATTGTAATGTTTTATTTAAAACAAGAAGATGAGTATAGTTACTTATTTGTTTAACAAAGAAAACTCTTCATATTCTCAAAGGTTTTAGAATATTGGAATCATCTCATTTCTTTTCTTTTAATAAGATTTTTCTTTGGTTTTTGAAGGAAGAAAGATGAGAAGATGAAAGGTGAAGAGTGGAACTTGAAGGATCTACCTTAAAGAAACTTGAAACAATCGAACTTGGTCTTGACAGTACTAAAAAAGGCAAAAGGAAAAGGAATGGGTGTTTGGCTAAGATGGTAAATGTGCATGTTATGTGTTTTAGAGATGAGAGAAAATGTGAAGAGAGTGAGAGGGAGAGGTGGGTTGGCTACCTTGGGCAAGGATGAGTCGAAATTTGAGTGAAATGAAGGAGAGTGGCCATGGGTTAGTAAGAAAGAAAGATGAGTTCATTTATTTGGTTTTGAATTAAAGGTAATGATTTTATGTATTAAAGAAGGAGATTTGAATAATATTTATCCTCAAAAGTAAGTCTCATTTCTTAAATGCAAATCTCTTATAGATCCTAGGAGATAGCTTTATTATGTATGTAGATTTCCTCATTTACGCTTTTGTCTCACCATCTAGACACTTCTTCCAACCAAACTTATTTCTCTTCTTCTCTTTGTGGTTGTCGTCTAACTAGGGAGAAAAATGACATTTACTTTCTTTTTCTTTCTTTAATACACACTTAGTTTCATACAAGGTTTTGGTTACTTTAACTACTAGTTTAAATAAAAATTAGAAAAAGAAAGGTAGATAAAATTCAAATTGATTACATTGATTATTTATTTATTTAAATACCATCTTTATTAATATACTTATATATGCTGGTATTTCTAAACATAATATAAGCTTTTATAGCCTTTTTACCTTTCTAATTCTTATTCTTAAAACTCTGTGTTTTGGATTTTGGGTTTTCAGTAAAGTCCAACCTTTTTGTGGACTTAGTTTATAGAGCTTCTAAGTATTTTCTGGTCCTTTATTTTAATGGGCTTAACTTAGATAGTCAAATATCTTTTAAGTCATGTCCTAAATTTTATGGGCTTTCTTTCTTAAAGTTTGCAAGTCCACTTCTCACGGACTAGATTTAAAAATTTTTTAAAAAATTCTAATTTTTTTAGGTTTGAGGTGACTTATCCTTTCTCCCTTTCTTGAAGGTTCATCTAGTGTAGGTATATGTGAGGGTGAGGTGACGTAAAAAGATGAGGCAAATAGAAGATATTTGTGATGATTTCTCTATAAGAATGTATCTTTCTATTAATTGCTTTGCACATGTCTTATTTGGGCAAGGCAGCTTCCGAGTGTGTACTTAATATTTTCCCATGAGATTTTTATTGGTTGAAGCTCTAAACATCCATTTTCTACCAGTCTTGATGATTTTCGAATTTGACTTTTCTAGGAAAAGTTATAGGCAATTTACTATAAGATACTTAGTGCTGTTTGAACTTGGATTTTGCTTATAATTAAACAAAATCTAGTATTAAATGGCTAAGAGTTATATTATGAAGTTTATATGGGGTCAAATCCTTAGATGTGTAGTTTCTAATTTCTTTGACAGATTGTTAATTAAGTATTTCTAGCTCAATTTATCAACTGTGCAAAAAATTTATTAATACGAGTATACTACTAATATCTTTTTGATGGGCTAGTTGGCCTCTATCTAACAAATGAGGCCATGGTTTAGACTCTCTTCCAATGCCCAACCATGTTCTTCATTTTCTTAAACATAAAAGGTTCTATTTTGGGCCTCTTTTGAGGAATCCAATTCATGTCTTTTTCATAATTTTCCTATATTAGTTGACTAGTTTGAGCCTGGCCAATTCTTGTTGGACTTATCTTATTTTTTTTTTAGAAAATACTAATAATCCAATCTCAAGTGAGCTTGTTCTTATATCTCTAAGGTTCCATCTCATGGCCCTAACATTTAGCCTTTCTCTCATATATATTATTATTTGCTTTTAGTTGTGACCCAAATCCTAATAGACCTATTTTCATATTTCCAAGATTCTAATGGTCTTAGTTTCTATTGGATCATCTTCAACTTTCTAATAGTTTGATGGACTTATTTCTTAGGCTTATTCTTTCAATTTTTTAAGTCTAAATTCTAATGGACTTGTTCTTATGTTTCGAAATTCTAATGGTCCTAAATTATTAGATTTTCTTTTTCGATATTTCATTATAATAAGAATTATTGTGCAAACCTCTTGTATGTACTGATGGATGTTTCAATTTCACACCAATTTAAGATTATATACAAAACCATATTTTAATATTTAACATTAAATAACGTCCAAGCTATATAATGCTTGGTGATTTTCACTTCACTTTTAAAGCTAATACTTATCCCATGGTATTCCACTTTCACAACCATCATATGTAGAACTTCCCATAAATCAATTAATCATCTTTACATGACATCAATGGCAAAACCATGTAGCTCAATCTAAGCTCTTCAAAATAATTTTGTGCAAAATTTCTCTTGCATCAAATCATAAGATATGACATTAGAATTTCATATTTTGTCACTTACCTAAAATATACACATAATTGGAAATCTATTTTGTATAATATTTTATGTGATTGAATCCAAAATTAATATAATTTTAATCATACAAAAATAATCAATAGTAATCTAGGCAAGAAAATATCATATAAATGTGTGCTCACACAAATCATTGCCAAAAATATAGACCACACAATTAAAATTAGGGAGACATGAAATTCACATAAATATACATTAATACATAACTTTTGCAAATAATATGTTATGCAATAAATAATTCACATAGTTAAGTTGAGCGTGCATGAAGGATAATATGCAACAACCATTATGCTTCACATTAATACACTGTAGGTCCCAGATAATATGAGTTAGATTAAACTAAAAATGCGGAATAAGCTTGGATCTTGCCCTTATCTCATTAGAGATGAGTATACACAAGTATCTTGATGTAAAACACTTATAATT